>JASDQU011402114.1:4803-28373 GCA_032191745.1 Picea mariana
AACCAACTAATGTACGAAAGACAACTTTCAAATCTAAAGAAGGTCTCTTTGAATGGCTGGTCATGCCCTTTGGATTAACAAATTCACCAACCACTTTCATGAGGTTGATGGATGATGTATTGAGACCCTTCACCAACTCTTTTGTGGTGGTATATTTGGATTACATACTCATCTTCAACATAACTTGGGAGGAGCACATGCAACATATTCAACAGGTTTTGAGCACTCTGCAACAACACAAGTTCTATGCCAACTTGGGAAAATGCTCCTTTGGCATGAACATGGTCCAATACTTGGGCTACATTGTCGATGAGCATGGGGTACATGTTGATCCAGCTAAGATCCAAGTCATATGTGACTGGCCAACCCCGACCACACTAAAAAAATATAGGCTCTTTATCTCATTTCTTGTATTTTGTTTGTTCGTGCATTTAGGACGAGTGAAGATGGTAAAAAGAGAGGTAAGAACCCACACATTCAATTTAGTGAGTGTTCACGAGACCAAGTTATGAGTGATTTGCATGAATAAATAAATTACACCTAGATATAATAAAGGTAGGTTTGTTAAATTAGAAAAAGAAGTTGTTCCATCTGTTTAAGAAGAACCAAAAGTTTTGGAAAAATAAAAACCCCCACAAAACCATCTACTAAATCATCTACGCAACCATCTACTAAATCATCTACGCAACCATCTACTAAATCATCTACAGAACCATCTACTAAATCACCCACCAAACTACCCATCAAAACATCCATAAAACCCCCCACTACTAACTTGCTTGCAGGAAATAAAAAGGATACAGGGAAACAAATTGTTCCGAGGAGATCAAAGCAAACAAAAATAAAGGAAATTGTTGAACAATTCGAGGATCCATAAGACACACTAGAGGGTTGGAACAATTTTTTTTGGATCTTTTTGGAGAATAAAATGGTTGATGGAGAATCTCATATAAGAGATAGAAGACTAGGTGAGAAAGGTGAAAGAGGACTAGGAGAAGGGGGAGAACGAGGACCAAGAATTGGAGAAGAATGAGAAAGAATACCAAAACGAATAGGAGAAAGAGAAATAAAGAGGTCCAAATGACGAAAGGGACAGAATAAGAGATAAGGAAGAATAAGTTACTTTTGGTTTTCCTATCCCAGACATGCCTACAACATTTATTAATGAGCTAAAAATGAAAAACATTCCACCTCCAATTCTTCCTAACTTCCATGGTATGGCCTCTGAAGACCCTGATGCGTTCCTTTTTGAATTTGATATTTTATGTCGCACATACAGATATACTGATGATGCTCATAAACTTTGAAAAGTAGAGTAGAGGTTGTGAATGGAGGCATTTTAGGGTGTGCCCAAACCTATGGAGCTCCTATCAAGCATTTTTAAAGATATTTTTATTTTCAATCATACCCTAGAACATTAGTGAAGCTCAATTTTTAGTCATGATGGTATTGAGCAAAGTCAATATCTAACTAGTGGATCCTCGATCATCTTTATTAAAATTCTTTTTTTTTGGAAATTTTGTTATTAGCATCTACAAAATGTAATGGAATTGCGACTTTTTTTCCATATATATATAGATGCCATCTTTCTAGGGATGGGAAATGGGAAATGTAACAAAAATCTCAACCCACCATCACACACTTAAGTGAACAATAGGGTTTGTTGGTACCTTGCCAACACCATTACAATAATCCACCTTAAGGCTACATCAACAATATTCAATACAATCAATTTTCATATTTGGAAAATCTCACGTAGGGAGGAGCATGCCCACTAGACCTTGAACCTAGGTCATTGTCACAACAAYGTGTTCAAATKGTCACTAACCACAACTCGATGAACTATTTTTTAATTTGTTTTTTAACGTATATTAAACATGAATTTATGATATTTATTCACAAACAATAATGTTGATGGCCATGATTATATGTCRTTTGATGTGCGATAATTGTGACCTTAATTTTAAAGGATAAACATCATTGTGTGACATTTCTAGTGACACACACAAGTATATCCATGTTATATTGAAGAAATTAACAACAATAATGTTGATGGCCATTATTATATGTCATTTGATGTGGGATAATTGTGACCTTAATTTTAAAGGATAAACATCATTGTGTGACATTTCTAGCTCACACACAAAAGTATATCTATGCTATATTGTAGAGATTACTTTATGTTAATAAATGACACATAAATATCCATAATCGATGTTTTTTCCAACATAAAAAAATGTGGATTGTTGATAACAATAAAAACTATGACATTTCCCAATGATGTTTACAAGGCTGAAAATGCCCAAAATGATGCTAAAACATTGAAATGGGTATTGTGATGATGCCTTATGTGATAATGGAAGGTGGATAGTTGCTCCTCTTTTTTACAATTTTTATTTTGTGATTGAACTTTCTGGAAATAAACTGTGTAGGAAGTTTTGAAACGTCCAACATTTCGAGTGGACACTCCACCGATCTTCAGGGACCAATGAAGCTAAAGTTTAAGAAAATTGCATTGAGTTAAGTCACAACTACATCTCTAAGTCAACTATAGCATAACACTCCTTTAAATCTAAACAACTTATTTGCTTTGACCAAACTAAAATTCTTTCCTTGACGCCCAATCATTCCTCGTGCATCATTTCAGAAGTGCTAGAAATCAATAAACAACCTAATAATTTCAATTGTGAAGTTGGTTACAAACTAAGCCAATCTTGGAAACCCATCATTCATTGCCTCGACTAGTATTTTCTCTTTCAAGCCTCTATTTTCTTCTTATATCTTTATTTATTTACTTTGTTTTGTTGAATTCAATTTAATTTATTTCCMYCGAATGTGGTGACACTAGTTGGGGCGGGGGACATCTACGTGGTTCCCCATTCATCCAACTTATGGGATGCAAGTATCTAGCCAGGTGCAGGGTCTTYAGACAATTTTTAAATGAGTGAGGTGAGAKTAATGTTAGATCGTGGGGAGTATGTCCCTATGGCTTCCAATGTTTGAAATTATGGTAGCAATTAATATGGGCCTAGATCAGTATAGGGAAATGATGCAACCATTGAAGTTATGGAGGTGAAAGGGTAATGAAGGGAGTATATTGATAAGTAAGGAGAATAATGTTGGAATGAGGAGGAGCTCGAACGTTCTAGCAATGATGAAGGTGTCAATCACCATACCACTTTTGTCTCTATTATTTTAGCTTGGGGGGTACAAATTTTGATTCAGAGTTATCCCTAAGGGTTGGCCATGGTAGACTAGAGAATGTTGGATTATGGGGGATAGCTCAACATGGGTTCCAAGTCTCCACTTCTTCCTTTGTACCTTTAGAACATATAGGATGTGGAGGGTTTTGAGTTTCTGGGATTCAGATTTTGTGCTAAGCTTAAGGGGACGAGTGAGTTTGCTAGCACTCTGGAGGAAGGGACAAATTCAGGACTGGTTTGCAGACTCAGGCATTGGTTAGAGGTCGTGGTAGACAGGTAATTGTTTGTCGAGAAGGATTTGGAAAAATCCCATCAATTGTCTACGTGTGGTAGTGATTTATAGGATGACCAAGGTTTATGGTAAGGGGGAAGGGAAAGAAGATAAGGGTCAAGGAGGAATGACAAGGCCTTATCCTCCCAAGGTCTAGTATCCTTCACTAGAGTGGCTCGAGAGGTGTGGGAAGCAGAGCATCGTTTAGAGGAACTGCTCAGAAGCAACAAAGAAGGAGGTTGGGGCAGTTGTTCAAGCTTAGAGACTGAAAACCTTTGACAATCAAATCTTGGAGGAGGTGAAGGATTGGGTAAATGACTCGGTGTACTCTAAGACATGAGAAACTAAGTACTTCAAAATTGCATAAATATATTTGACAGTTAAGACCATGGTGAACCAAGCTTTGGAAAATACCATGGAGGAGAGGAGAGATATCCTGCATTCCATTAGCATTTTTAAAGGGAAGTTCAAATTGCTCTGTCAGTCATAGTTTGGAATCATATTCAAAGTGTCTCCAGCTAGTGATCAAGGGAATCAACTGGAGCAGGGAAGAGAAACGTCTAGTTCTAAAAGAACTAAGTATAACCCAATCAAATTGAACTATGCCTATCTGGATCCAGTTGTAACTCGGGGAGAAGCGAAGGAGGAGAAACTCCAAACCCCAACCGATTGATGATAGGTTTGAAATAATTTATTTTTATGCTTTGGTTTTTTGGATATATGCACACTGTTATATTCATAGGGAAAAAAAATGATCCATTGGTAGTCCATATGGTCTTAGTTATTATCATCTATGTGACTTAGAAAACTATTGCATCTAGTATGAAAACTTGTTTGAAGATCACAAGACAAGGAAACTAGTTTCCATAATGGCATATCCCCCCAAGTTTTGATGTAACTCTCTTCTATATATAATAGAAAATACCTAGAAGTTTCTTGGATTACAAAATTTTATTTATTTTTATTTTTACTTGTGCCCTTTTACTTCTTGCCTCCATCCTAAATAAATTTTTTTTTTTTTGTTTTAATATCAAATTATAAGCATTCTCACTTATATTAAAATTGTAAACTTCATTTTCTATAAATTATAATTTTCTCTTTTCCCTTGTACACCAATTTTAATGCATTCTAGTCAAATCTCGCTAGTGTGATTGATTTCTAAGGGTTTCGTTCTGTATGGCGACTTAGGTTTGAAACTCGTTGTAGTCAGGAAGAGACACCTAAAAATTTAACCATTCTAAGGGTTGGTGTGGCCCAGACCAAGTGCTATCCCCGACTGATTTTGACAGCTTTGATGCCCCTAGGTTGTGATATCTTAGCCACGGGATAATCCTACAAGTAACAAACGCGCTAGAAAAATAAAATAAAATAAAAATTAATGCATCCTCTTTTCTCACATAAACTAACTTAATCATTTACCTAATCAATTAAATGATTACATCATAATCTTTCATTTTTGTTTTATTTCTTGTCTCCCCCATATAAGCTTTTAATTTTAATATTAAATTAAAAACTTTCTTTATTCTTAATTTTTAATTTTAATTTCTTGTCTTAAAAACCTTTTCATTGTTAATTTATATTATAATCTTTTTCATTTCTATGCTAATTTATTATTTTTTTAATTATTTATTCGTAATGTCTCTTGCCTTTTTAACTATTTATTCACAACTTATCTTTCCTTTTTTCACAATGATCACCTCTTGACCTTTATCCTTTAAATCCTCAACTTAGAATAATTTTCTTAAACTTTATCTTCATCAGTGAAAATGAGTGGAATGTCCACTCAAAATGTTGGACATTTTAAAACTTCCTACATAATTTATTTCCAGGAAGTTCAAGTACATTATGTTTAATTGTGAAAATATGCATAATCAAAATTTTATTTTTTCTAATTTATGTGTGAACTTAAAATACTAAAACAAATGTTTTTTTTTTATCTAATTTATTTCTCTATCATATATAACTTTAAAACTGTGGAATTTTTTTTGATTAACAAAATTATACGAAAACTTAAAATTTTCACAATATTTTTAAAATTAATTATATATTACACACTTAAATTCATAAATTCATATTTTGCATAGTGATAATTTTACTCGTCTTTTTTAAAAACAAGTAAAATAACAAGTGATGCATGGCAGCGTAGTCCCTGTCGGGTTGGAATGGGAATAAATGCATTGCTATGGCGGGACCGAGGGAGAAATAGAAACCTGAAGCAACAGACACGTGGGAAGCAGCTTGAAGTACAGGTGGTATCCATGTAGAAAGTGACTCGTGCCAGTGTGTCACACACCGACCATAAGACATCGGGCTGGTAGATGACTCGTGGAGAATGTCATTGCGGAAGTAAGGCCGGAGCCCTGAAGAACCAGAGTCCCGAATTCTCGAATTAGTTAATCATAATATTATATTAATATGAGGTTAATATGTGAATATTCTTGCAGAATCAATCCTAATGCATTTTTTTATAGATGTAATACTCATGCTTAAGATTTTTCCTGGGGAGTGTATAGTTGAAATACGAGACTTAGAAAATTTTCGTCGTAATGACTTGAAGCAACAAAAAAGGATAGTAGCAGTTTTTTTTTTTTGGTTTTGAAATAAAGGTTCCTAGAAAAAAAGGACCAGGAATCACATACATTAAACATTCAAATTTAATAAACACAATTTCCTGACATCCAACATAGTTGAAGATAAAAATTTCTCAGCACATAAAAATAAAAGAAGATGATTGATATGCATAAAGAGAACTAATTTATCATTYCGAAAACAAGCCCACATGACACCGTCGAGATGGTTCCCGAAGTAGTTTTCTTTAAAATTTATCAAAAATTAATCATGTCTGTTACATATTTCTGGAAATTTAAATGCGTTTGTCATATAGACTGGGATTGGGGCTCTCGTAGACCATAAAATAAATAAGTACAAGAAATAGGATTGTAGAAAGAAGAAGTGGGCGACGATAGAGAGGAAGACCTAAAAAGAAGAAATTGGAAGTTATCATTCTTTGGTTAGAGATTTCTATTTAAAGAGGTGGAATAACTGGATTGATAAAGAAAGCAATATGTGATCAGTATAGACTTACTATGATGGTATCTATTTCTCCCTCTGCTATTTGCTTGCTGATGCCTTTTTATTTCTCTCGTCGATAGCCACTGGAATCGTGCCAACCAGTTGTTGCCCTTCGTTGGTGAGCTTGTCGATTCCCCTTTGGAGCCATTCTTCAATGAAGCTTATCATGGGGGCCACGTTGATTTCATCTCAGATTTTTATATTAAAAAACTCATTTTCTAATTTCCTTAGATCGATAGAAATACTATACAGAGCCTGTTCAATTTCTTCATTCTGTGCCGAATAGTCCACTAGCCAGTTGTCCATGTCATCTTGACCATATTCAAGGATTCCATAAAACGTTTCTAAAGACAACCCCTTTAAAATATCAACTTGTTCATGAAAGGCTTGCTTGGTTAAGGACAAGGAGTTGAGGATTAATTTTGGGTCTTGAATCTCATTGGTACTTTCGGCTAAGTCTATTTCGGTCAGGTTTCTAAATAATTATTCTTTCTCTGATATGGATAATTCACATGATTCGACAATGAGATGTAGGTTCTTGAATTTCTCTTTCCATCATGCTTTTAATTGTTTGATCTGGTTTGGGTAGGGGAGATCTTCTTGTCTTCTTCTCAGATCTGAGATGTTGGTGACATGGTTTCCAAAAGGGATCACCGTCTCTAGATAGAAACGTTCTTCATTTTTTAAATTTGCCTGCAAATGTTCGTGCAAAGCATGTGCCCTCGTTCGAAAGGAACCTATATTTTGTGATGTTTCACAGGATTCAGTAATTAGCTCCATTCTTTTCTTGATATTATTCTCCACATAGCCTCTACAAGATGTGAGGAGGCTAGAGGATCCTTTTAACTTGGATCCAGGGGTGGCAGACACAGTTTTTGCTAAAGGACTGGCAAACAATGGGGTAGGAATCAAATCTTCCTCCAATTCCTTGATTCGATTGTTCAGTCTGGCATTCTCCGCTTCAATTCCTCCAATGGAATCATCAAGAGCATCTACAGTTGCTTGATGAAGTTAGGATATTTGGGACGACTGCATGTTCCTAAGGTTAATCGCTGAACGATATTTCCCTTTCTTATTTGTTACATCTCTCTTTTCAATAATTAAATTTTTAGATTGGCTATAAAAAACAACGCTATGGAATACGAAGGATTCATCTTCATAAAAAATGTCGGTCTCATCTATTTCCATTGTGGAACTATGGTGCATCACATCCGCGGGCTGATCAACTTTGCGGAACACGTCATCCACAACAGTCTCAAGTTGCATGTTCTCACTTTCAGTTTCAGGCTCTTCTGCTTGCCCTACAACGTTTTTTCTCTTCTTCGTCACGGGAAGCTTGTGAGAACTATCAATTTTTCCGCGAGGAGGGTTATTATCTCCTCTTTTGGTTGAATAATTATGGGTTGCTTTCTTATCGGGGTGGGCCGTTGGAGTGATGCTCTGTGATGTCGTGCTAGCCAGGGACTGGACACTCTTCTCACCGGAGCCTTTTCCATGTTTTTTGTATAATTCAGTTGTGCTTTGCAATGTCTCTATGTCGCCATTGTCAGGAGCAGGAGTGTTGTCATCATTATCTCTATCTTTGTTCAGGCGTGTATGGATAAAAGAGATGCTAAAGACAACTGCTAGTAAATCTTCTAGAAAAATCCCATTAGGGCCGAACCCTCTTAGCCTTTCAACATATATTAGGTTCAAGTTGTTGAAATGGCCTGTGAATTCGTCAATATTATTGATGTTCCTGAACACGAAGTCCCCGACTTTCCAAGGTAGAGGAATGAACTACTTTTTTCTCTTTCCATGGAAAAAATGCAACCAGTAGGTGTATTTCCATGCTATTTCTGTAACAAACATCTTGTCCGTGATGTGACATGGAAGGAAAGCAGGAGCCAAAAATCATTATTACACTGTAATTTTCCATTTGCTCAAGTGTCCCCTTCTTTTCCAAAAACTTGGTTGCTTGGTTAGACATCCGGGGAGCATCCTTTCCTAACAATAAATCTTTGAAAACCGAGACAAAGTCATTAAAACCCTCATAAAAACAATGGGAGGCCTTGTGGCTCCATAAGGCCTAGTACCAGAACATTACTGGGTCAAATTCATCGTTTATCTTCTTGGACAAAGACAGTTTTGGAAACAGACAACAATGCGCTATCACGAAAACCAAGTAGGATGACATATAAAATTTATTCTCTTCTTTGAATCGTGACAATTGGGAACGGATTTCAATGGAAATTAGCTCCCTCCAATAAAAAATGGATTGTTCCTTGACTATGAAATACAATATATAAAGAAAAATGTGGGAAATGCTTGTTGTGGATTCCTGTCCCGTTATTCTTGTAAACAACCAGGCAATTTCCTGGAATGGATTTCTAAAAGAATTGACCTGCAACTTTGTGATATCTTCAGGAATTGTTGTCGGGTCTTCCAGGAACTCGGGTAAGAGGTCCAACCCGTTATCATGTTTTTTTAGGAACAACTTGTAGTCTTGTCCTCTAAAGGTCAATGTTGGCTTCAACAATATTAACATCTTGCGAAAAACCTGAGGTGACAAAGAAACAAGAGAATGGTTGCGTAGTGGAATAATTCTTTGGCTTGAAATATATTTTTTGACGCACCAAGAGACCACCTTGTTACAGTCAAAAACTTCATGGACGCAGCCTGCACGAGTGATTCCAGAGGTCCAAATCACTTCGTTCTAGGCGGAACGAGATGAATAGTAAGAGTATGCCCTGGACCACTGGAAGTTCTGGTCCTCACGCCCGAAGATATTCACTGTATCTCCACAAAACTATTGTCGATCTGTTGCCATAGATTTACAAGAACATTCATTTGCTCCAAATGATGTTTGAAATGAAGAGTTGGAAGGGATAATATAACCCTCCTCAAATCTTGGTCCATTGCGTGTGAATGGGAGATCTCCTCGATCCTTTTGCTCATTAATGACAATCTTGACGACTATTGCATGATGCATTCTTAGCATTAAAGACTAGTAATTGCATACTTAGAAGTGCAAAGATGGTGGGTACAATGAAGAGCAATTAAGGATTGGAGATTTCATGAACGCACCAACCCGACAACCCGCAAAAGACATTCCATACTGTTTGAAATGAACAATCAGAAGGGATAATATAACTCTCCGCAGATCTTGGTTTAATGCGTATTAATGGGATATATCCTCGAGCGTTTCGCTCATTAATGGAAATGTTGACGGTTCTTGCATGACGAGTTGTTAGCATCAAATATTACTAATTGCATATTTAGAAAAAAGTACGAAGGTGGCGGGGATGGGAAAGAGAAATTAAGGAACGACTAATTATCAAAAGTGGTTGGTTGGGCTTCAAAATAGGGTTATAGGGTATAACCATGAGAGGTGAGGGCCTGACGGTCAAATTGTATGTCTCAAAAGTTTTGAGTGCAAAACACATAACACGGAAGAGGGCAGGATGGGACAGTCCAGTGGTCAATTTGTATATCGTGGAACTTCGGGTACTGTTTGTAGGCCAGAAAACATTGGAAGCACAATCGTGAGCCCGCTTGTCCGGGAACCCGCAATTGAAAAAGTGTCTAAGAATGGAATAGGGAAACAGTAGGCCTGAAAACATTGGAAGCGCAATCGTGAGCCCGCTTGTCCGGGAACCTACAATCAAAAAAGTGGCTAAGAATGGAATAGGGAAATAGTAGGCTAGACTCGTTTTCGCTAATATATTGAAATTTGCAATAGATATCCCATTACCTGGCAAGATATTTTTTGCATGTTTCTGGGAAAATTGTGTAGCGATAGTTAATGTGAGTGTCTTGTCGAGACTTTTGCTTATTAATGACGATCTGTATGGTTGTTTCATGATGAACTATTAGCATTAAACCTTGGTCGTTGCATACTTTGAAAGAAGTGTGAAGGTGGTGGGCACATGAAATAGTGACTAGGAATTGGATATTTCGTGAGCCCGCCAACCTAAGGATCCACGAAAGAGATTCCAAGAAATGGGAAAGTATGGAAAGCAGTTGGATGGGCTTCAAAATAGGGTGACAAGGGTTCCCTAGGAGACGTGACACCTCAACGGTCAAATTGTATGTCTCGAAACTTTTGAGTGCAAAATCTGTAACACGAAAGAGGGGATGATGTGGGAGTCTGACAGTCAATTTGTATATCGTGGAAGCCTGGGAGATCTCCTTGAGCCTTTCACTCATTAATGGAAATCTTTATGGTTCCTGCATGACGAACTGTTAGCATTAAATCTTACTAATTGCATATACAGAAAGAAGTACAAAGGTGGTGGGGACAGGGAACAACAATTAAGAAATGGCTAATTATCGAAAGAAGTCGGTCGGGCTTCAAAATAGGGTTACAAGATATAACCAACAGAGGTGAGGGCCCAAGGTTCTAATTGTATGTCTCATAAGTGTTGACCGCAAAATGCGTAACATGGAAGAGGGCATCATGGGGTAGTCCAGCGGACAAATTGTATATCGCAGAACTCTGGGTACTGTTTGCAAGTCGCGAAACATTAAAAATGCAATGTTGAGCCCGCTAGTCCGAGAACCCACAATCGAAAAAGTGTTTAAGTATGGAATAGTGAAATGGTAGGCCGGACTCATTTTCACTAATATATTGAAATTTGTAATAGATATCCCATTACCTGGCAAGATCTTTTCTGCATGTTTCTGGACAAGTTGTGTAGGGATAGTCAATGCGACTGTCTCCTCGAGCCTTTTGCTTATTAATGACGATATTTACAGTTGTTGCATGATGAACTGTTAGCATTAAAACTTTGTTGTTGCATATCTGGAAAGAAATACGAAGGTGGCGGGCACAGGAAACAGTGACTAGGAATTGGAGATTTCGTGAAGCCGCCAACCCGAGGATCTGCGAAAGAGATTCCAAGAAATGGGCAATTATGGAAAGCGGTCAGACAAGATTCAAACTAGGATGACAAGGGTTCCCCAGGAGACCTGACTCCCCGCCGGTCAAATTGTATGTCTCAAAAATTTTGAGTGCAAAATGTGTAACACAGAAGAGGGGATGATGTGGGAGTCCGACAGTCAATTTGTATATTGCAGAAGCCTGGGAGATCTCTTTGAGCCTTTCGCTCATTAATGGAAATATTTATGGTTCCTGCATGACGAACTGTTAGCATTAAAGCTTACTAATTGCATATCCATAAATAAGTACGAAGGTGGCGGGGATAGGGAACAACAATTAAGGAATGGATAATTATCGAAAGCGGTCAGTCGGGCTTCAAAATAGGGTTACAAGATATAACCAGTAGAGGTGAGGGCCCGAGGGTCAAATTGTATATCTTGGAAGTGTTGACCGCAAAACGCATAACACAAAAGAGGGCATGATGGGGCAGTCCAATGGAAAACTTGTATATAGCGGAACTTCGAGTACTGTTTGCAAGTTGCAGAACATTGGAAACACAATCTTGAGCCTGCCAGTCCGGGAACCCACAATCGAAAAAGTGTCTAAGTATGGAATAAGGAAGCGATAGGTTGGACTCGTTTTCGCTAATATATTGAAATTTGTAATAGATATCCCATTGCCTGGCAAGATCTTTTCTGCATGTTTCTGGACAAGTTGTGTAGGGATAGTCAGTGTCACTGTCTCCTCAAGCCTTTTGCTTATTAATGATGATATTTACGGTTGTTGCATGATGAACTGTTAGCATTAAACCTTTCTTGTTGCATATTTGGAAAGAAGTACGAAGGTGGCGGGCACATGAAACAATGACTAGGAATTGGATATTTCGTGAACCCGCCAACCTGAGGATCCAAAATAGGGTGACAAGGGTTCCCCAGAAGATGTGAGGCCCCGACGGTCAAATTGTATGGCTCAAAAGTTTTGAGTGCATAATGTGTAACACAGAAGAGAGGACGATGTGGGAGTCCGATAGTCAATTTGTATATCGCGAAGGTCCGGGTGATGTTTGTAGGTCACGGAACAATGGAAGTGCAATATAGAGGCCAGAATAATTAATGTGCATTGGGAAGGGAGCGAATGTGGCGGGGATGGAAGGGAGCGATAAATGCTTTGAAACTTTTTGTGAACCCAGGTAGAGTGAAGCTTGGGAGTTGGAGGAGCCCAGGGTGGAATTGTAGATCACATAATTTTTGGGTCCAAGATGTATATCACAAAACATGGGGAAAAAAATGGGTAAGTATGGAAAGGAACGATAGTCCTTCGGAGTGTCGTAAATGGTGGTTTAATGCGTGTTAATGGGAGATGTCCTCGAGGTTTTTGCTTGATAATGCCAATTTTTTCGTACCAATGTGTTGAATTGTCACTAGTAAAACCATAATTAATGTGCATTGGGAAGGGCACGAAGGTGTGGGGATGGAAGGCAACGATAAATGCTTTGAAACTTTTGTGAACCCGGGTAGAGTGAAGATTGCGAGTTCAGGGAGTCTGGGGTGGAATTGTAGATCACAGAAGTTTTGGGTGCAAGATGTATATCACGGAACAAGCCACATGAGAGTTCAATAGCGCCAACCTTGGAAACCGCGGCCATAAAATTGGCTAAGTATGGAAAGGAACGACGGTCGGTTGGACTCATGATGTGAGGATATAGACGGAGATGAATATCTGTCAGCCCGTCAACCCGGGATCCTACGATCATAGAAAGGCGACTAAGTATATAACCAGAAAGGGATAATAGAGGGGAACAAGAAAAGGGAAAAAGGGGTAAGTATCTCACAGAAAAAAATCTATTGTTCATTTATGAATGCCAATATTTTCGAACCTCTGGTGAGTTCTCACTAGTAAAAGCATAAATTGCAGATCACAAAAGTTTTGGGTGCAAGATGTATTGACAAAACATGGGGCATAAGAGTTCTCTAGCGCTAACCTGAGACCCAGTGGTCAGATAATTGGCCAAGTATTGAAAGGGACAATGGTCGGTCAGGCTCATGATGTGAAGATATATATGAAGATGAGCATCTGCCAATCCACCAACCCGGGAAGCTGTGATCATAGAAATGTGACTAAGTATATAAACGGAAAGGGATAATAGAGGGGGAGAAGACAAGGCAAAAACGAGTAAGTATAGAGGAGGGAAAAGAAAGGGAGAAATGAACATTTAGTCTCAGCTATGTAATATACTTGGAGGTCGACAAAGACAGCTTCAAGTTTAAAGAGAATTTGTTTTTATATATATCTATATGTATATATATGCACAATATAAGGATATTATGCAAGGATATTCTCAAATATAAGAAGCTGTAATATATGCACAATATTGAACAAGAACATGACATCAAAACCTGAGTTGCCATGTTGAAATAGAGTCATTAATTGACTCTATTATATGCACAATGTTGAACAGGAACATGACGTCGACACCTGAGTTGCTATGTTGAAACAGAGTCATTAATTGACTCTATTTACAGGGCCCCGAAGAATGAAAGCAGGACGGGTCCACCCATTTCTTTCTTAGGTATAGGGTGGGCACCACATAACTATGTCCTATCACAAATTATTCTTCCATGTAAAATGTAAGGAGTGAATTGAGTAGCTTTTATTTAAATCAAAGTGCTAGGCAGGGGGAAAAAAATCTTGTCGTGCATGTTTAACTATGTATCAAAGAGCATCTTAAATTATTGTAGAAAGAGGTTGAGTTCATCTATCAATAGTTGTACATGCAAATGAGTCAATTTAAAAAAAAAATACAAAAAAAAATGAAAACAATATTAAACATTGGATAACACCCTACAAAAACCTCAAATATTTTATATTCATATAAACTGGGTTACAAAATACAACTGAGATTATTTCCCAAAATATCTCTCTTGAAATAGTTCAACACATATTCTCTTAAATTTAAATGCGTTTTCCATAATGAATGCGATTGGGGCTCCCACGGACCAAAAAAGAAAATATGTACAAGAATCAAGCATGTAGAAAGTCTTTTATAGATTTGAACTTGATCATCAAATGCTTGTTTGGTTAAAAACAATGAGTTGAATATCAACTTCGGGTCTTGGAATTCATGGGTTCTGCCAGCTAGATCTATCCAAACTTCTTGAATATTTTGTCTCTTCTAGATATGGCCTACATGCATTAGCTTTTTATTCAACATTCCATACTTTGCTAAGTGTTAATTTCCCTCTATCATCAAAAACTTGGGGTCTAAGGTGCCTTCCTTGTAATGTTCATGGTCATCCACATCTGAGACAAATTAGAGATGCGATTCATGCCCAATTCAAAGACGAGGGAAAGGTTTTATATGATGTCAACTTTGGGGGGGAAAAATTATGTTAGCCAACAGAAGTTGAGACAAAAAATTCAAGTATCTTGTGACTGGTATTCTCCCTGTATTCGATCGTTTGTTTGGTTGAAAGGCCTACTTGAAGATTTGTATGTTGAATTTCTTTGTTTTATTGCTGTAAATTGGAAGGGATGTTCAAGTCACTTGCAAAATGATCCTTTGTTGAAGTATATAGCTTCTTCCAACAACACAGATTTGGAAAGTGTATCAAATGTTGTAGATCACACCAAAACATATCTTTCGTCATAGGAGTGGCCCATATCATGGCTCACAAAATGGTCTGGAATATTAGGAAGTGACACCAAATATTACTCCATGCCCAAATATACACAGAAGGAAATTATAAATTTGGATCCTCACGAAGGTGAGAAACTGTATGAGTGGTTGAATCAACATTCTAAAATTACAGAACCTTCTATSTCAAAGTTGTAACAAACTTGACAGACAACCAACTTCTATCTCAAAGTTTGTTGAGTGACCTCTGGATGTAGTAACATACTCAACACACAATAAAATTTTTATCACTACCGGTACTAATGTCAAGTGTATCAATTCGYYACCCCAAGCTCCAGGTAGCTTCAGCCTCATGAATCCACACTGGCAGTGACTCCAGGCTCCAGATAGCTTCAGCTTCAGACATTGACACTGGCGGTGGCAATGGGAACAATGGCATCGACTGCAGGGTGGTAATGTGGTGAACAAGTAGGCAAGTCATTGTCAAAGCACTTAGACTGCAGGGTTTCCAGACCTACAAAAGAGCATCAACTTTAGTGTTGCTTTGTCACGATAATTAAAATGTTACTGTGAGTACGGAAATATTTGGAGGTTGGGTGTCTTGTGCAATGATGACCTTGACATTAGGTGCATGTCAAAAATTTCTTATCTAGACATTTTAGTGTTAATGCAATTGCCATAGTCGACGACGGGTCGATTGCATTGCCACAAGCAATATTAATTGTGTAATTAATTAACATCCTAGAAGGACATGAATCCCAAACAATGTCTGAAACTTTTCAACCAGTCGTGTGTTAAAAATACATTATTTTATATTTTAAAAAATAAGAAATTGTATTTTCTATGTCTAACATTAGGTTGCACACATAAACATTTTTAAGTTAACTGAAATTAATATATGGTCAACTCAGATCCTCGGAAGCGATCAAAATCCCTAGAGCTAGTTTATTTCCATCATGTTGGTTGGGATGGAAGAATCCACCACTAGGAGAAAGAAACAAGGTAGCAATAAAAGCACTTGTGCAAACACAAGATGGGGATGGAATCACTCTTCGACCAGGAAGGCACTCTGTGCTTATCGACCTGTGATCCCGATGAACAACTCGAGAGACGCTTGTGGCAAGGCCATGGCGATTTATTTGAACCAGACAAGTCAATAATTCAAGGATCGAGCAACTTCTGTTTTTTTCAAATATCAAATCTACTGCAATAGAATAAATGCATTATCCTTACTCAAAGCACGGGAAACAACAGGAAGATTGATATTCGGTGGAAATAGCTCTGGAATATCTACTACATCAAGGTCTCTTCTAAATAATGAAACAAAATCATTACATGAAGGTGGTAGTAAAAGGTGATCTTCAGAAACCAAATCATTACGTGAATACGTCAAACTTCCTGCAGAAGGTGGTAGTATAAAGTAATCTTCAAAAAGTGTTGCAAAGTCCATAGTCCATAATTCTTTCCCATTAAATTTTCCCAGTTACTTGTCGATGCAGGCATCATAAAATTCTGAGAGCCTCGTTCCCTGATTATATACCCACCTTCAACCACCAGGAGAATATTATTGCAAAGAGCGGTAAGCTCTTCGACCCAGATGCAATTATATGCATAGGAATAATGGAAAAAATGTGCAGTAGTGATAGAAATTTGATTCTATGTGGAGTATGTTACTACATCCAGAGGTCATTGAACAAACTTTGACAAAGAAGCTGACTTTCTGTGAAGTCTGTTACAACACCCATAATTCGCTCAACAAACTTTGACATAGAAACTTCTGTAATTTTAGGATGTTGATTCAACCGCCCATACAATTTCTCACATTCATGAGGATCCAAATTTATAATTTCCTTCTGAGTATATTCGCGCATGGAGTAATATTTGGCGTCACTTTCAAATATTCCAGACCATTTTGTAAGCCACGATATGTGCGAATCCTCTGATGAAAGATAAATTCTGGTGTGGTCTGCAGGATTTGATACACTTGCCAAATCTATGTTGTTGGAAGAATCTATATACTTCAACAAAGGAGAATTTTGCAGGTGACTTGAAATTCCCTTCCAATTTCCAGTAACAAAACAAAGAAGTTCAACATTCAAATCTTCAGGCAGGCCTTTCAACCAACCAAAGGATCGAATACAGGGAGAATACCAATCATAAGATACTTGATTTTTTTTTCTCTGAGTTTCTATTGGCTAACATAATTTTTTTTGCTCAAACCTGACGTCACATAAAACCATTCCCTCGTCTTTCAATTGGGACTGAATTGCATCTCTAAGTTGTCTCACATGTGGATGACCATGAACATTACAAGGAAGGCACCTTAAAGCCCAAGTTTTCGAAGATAGAGGGAAATGGGAATAAGTATTTAAAATGAACGTTGAAGGATGATAATATAATATTCCATAAAGCTTGGTTTAATGAATTTTAATGGGAGATGTCATCGACCTTTTCACCTATTAATGCCAATCTTTTCGAATGTGTGGTGAGTTGTCACCAATAAAGGCATGATTAATGTGCATTGGGAAGGGCGTGAAAAATGATTTGAAAGTTTTGTGAACCTGAAAGGTCGAGAACCCGTGAATCTGTGACAATAAGAGGTGAAGAATCGACTGAGTATGGAAAGGTGGGGCAGAATGCCTTAAAAAAACTAAAGTAAGCAACAATTTTTCCGAGTTTAAGATCCACACAAAAAAAAGTTCAGATCCCATAATATTGACCTCTGCTAATTCGATTCCAAGCGACTGGAGTGCATCTAGGGTGCCTATGAGAAAAGCTAATGATTTGATGAAGAATTGTTTGTATTGCAACATGTGACAGTAATTATGTCCCAATAGTATTCAAAATGAACACTGGGGGATGATAATATATTATCCCGTAGATCTTGCTTCAATGCATTTTAATCGGAGATGTCCTCGAGCTTTTCGGTTATTAATGCCAATGTTTTTGAACTTGTGTGGTGAATTGTCACCAATTAAAAGCGTAAGTAATTTGCATTGGGAAGTGTGTGAAGGTGGCAGGGATGGACATGAGCAATACATGCTTTCAAACTTTTCTGAACTCGTGAATCTGGGACAACAAGAGGTGAAAAATCGACTAAGTATGGAAAGGCGGGGCAGTGAGATGGACGAGGACAGACTCATCGTAGTTAGAGTGAAGCTTGCGAGTTCGAGGAGTTCAGGGTTGAATGGTAGATCACATAAGTTTTGGGTGCAAGATGTATATCACAAAACAGGGGGCATGAGAGTTCGATAGTGCCAATCCGGGAACTCGCAGCCATAAACATTAACTATGGGAAAAACATTCTCAGCTATGGAATATAGTTGGACCTCGACAAACTCAGGTTCAAGTACAAAGAGAATTTGCTTATAGTTATTCAAATACCAATCATATTTTTTATTTTAATAGTATTTTTGTGGCCCAAATGTAAACCATGTTCCAATTTGAAAGGTGTTTTCGGCTCGCAAAGTTTGCTGAAACGCATAGGCGATAGAGAAAATATGAGTTAACATTTCCATATGCAAGCATATTCTTAAATATGACAACCTATAATATATTCCCAATATTAAAGAGGGGCACGACGTCAACACATTTATGGATGACAGTGAACTAGCACAATATTGCATTCTTACTATGATGATGCCTTAAAAAAACTAAAATAACCAACATTTTTTTTCCAATTCAAGATGGACACAAAAAAATCATCAGATCCCATAATATTCGCCCATTAATGTGTTTTAATGGGAGATGTCCTTGAGCTTTCCACTTATTAATGCCAATCTTTTCGAACCTGCCTAGTGAGTTTTCACTAGTAAAAGCATAATTAATGTGCATTGGGAAGGGGGGGAGGTGGCGGGGATGGAGGGGAGCGGAAATTGCTTTCAAACTTTTGTGAACCCAAGAGTTTGTGAACCCGTGAAACTTTGAAGACTCGACTAAGTATGGAAAGGCGGGGTGGTTAGACAGAGTCATCATAGGTAGAGTCAGGCTTGTGAGTTCGAGGAGTCTAGGGTCGAATTGTATATCACCGAATTTTTGGGTGCAATATGTATACCATGAACACGGGGCATGAGAGTTCAATAGCGCCTACCCGCGAACATAAAATTGGCTAAGTATCAAAACAAACGACGATCGGTCGGATTGGTGATGTGAAGATATATATGGAGATGAGAATTTGTCAGTTTGCCACCCTAGGAACTTGTGAGCATAAAAATGTGACTAAGTATAGAACAAAAAACAAATAATAGAGGGGAAGAAGAAAAGGGAAAAATCAGGTAAGTATAGAAGAGGAAAAAGGAAGGGAGAAAATAACTTTATCCCTCACACAAAAACAAGTATAGAAGAGGAAAAAGAAGGGAGAAAATAACTTTATCCCTCACACAAAAACACTTAGTCTGATAATTATGAAGCCATAGGAACACATTAACTATGGCAAAAACATTCTCAGCTATTAAATATAGTTGGAGCTCGACAAACTCTGGTTCAAGTCCAAAGATATGTTGTTTATATCTATTTCAACATTTTTCATATTGTTTTATTTTAATAGTATTTTTGGTGGCCAAAATGTAAAACCGTTTTCCAATTTGCGTTTCTCAAGTGGAGATGTGTTTGTTAAGACACATTTCCTTGAACCAGAGTTCAGGAGCAGGAAAAGTGCAACGCCGACTATTTGTTCAACAGAGATTTGTTGAAGATTAAGCAATGTATTTCCAAGTGCATGTATCATTTGCATAGTATCAATATAATTTCTTTCATGTTTTTTGCATATTCTTCTAAATGCACTCGTCATAGATTTGTCAACCTTTGAAATGTACAAGGCACAATATGATGTTGTGGCATATGCATTGAGGACATATTGTGCATGTGTATTTTCATTCCACATAACTGGCTGGTACTTGGAGAAACTGTTGTTCCATATATGTAAAAGTTTTCGTTTAAGGAAAACTATTGGTTTTTTAAGTGTAGATTGTATGCATTGGATGTACTAAGCTTCTGTTGGATTTAGCTTTGCCAATAAGTCTTGGAAGCTCATTAAGTCATCAAAGTCTCCTTCTTCTAGAAATGCGAACAAAAAATTATATTTCTCAATGAGAACATTGTCCTCCAAACTATTTGGCTCTACGATTGTTGTTGTTCTCATTGGCGACATAGGGAACTTGTATTTGAAATGTGAATTTTTTCATTTTTTACAACTTCTTGTATGATATTCTATATGAACTTTGGCAAGCCCTGGATCCAAATGATTTGTGTTGCATGTCATGTATTTGTCCACAAACTACTCAATCTGTGAGTTGTTTTCATTTCCATAGACTGATGCACCCTCTGTCCACAACAGTGCGTGGCCATGCCCACTCCCTCTATTCTGGAATTCGATCACAAAACAATAGCCCGATAGTAGTCACAAAACAATGCCTCGTCAATTCACTCACTCGTTTGTTGTTTGTTGCTTGCTCTTATTTGCTTCAACTTTGCAAGGTTGAAGTCCTACATCCGTAGTTGGACCTGTTTTTGCACTTTTCACCATTGGGATTCTTCATTTGCAATTAGAACTGCATTTCTGGCGTTCTTCATTGACGGGTAAGTTTCAGTGCCAGGGTTGCACTCAAACGTATGGTTTTCATGAACAAAAAATATGAGGAGAACATTCAATTTCCTTTTTTATATCTCATTATGGGTGCAACAGAGGTGGATTATGTGCCCAACATTGACATTCAAAATGGGAACAAGATGTTTTGGAAGGGAACATAATGAAAAAAATGCGCCAAACATATTGTTTTCACACAAGAACAAGACAACATCACACTCTTTTTTCTCTGGCAAACGTATCGTTTCTAGGAACAAAAAAAATGAGGAGAACATTAGATTTCCTTTTTTTATATCTTACTATGGCTGCAACATAAGCGGGTTCTGAGCCCAACATTGACATTCAAAGGGGAACAAGACGTTTTGGAAGGGAACATCATGAAAAAAATGCATCAAATGCATGGTTTTCAGGAACATAAAATACGAGGAAAAAATTCGTTTATTTATTTATTTATATGTCACTATGGCTGCGACAGAGGTGGGATCTCTGGTGAACAACAATGCCCAAGAAAAACACCAAGAAAACATCACAGTCCCGTTTCTCTGGTCCTAGTTGTCACACATGAAGATGTTCTACAAGAGGATTTTGGCTCAGGCATTTCCAGTATTGAAAATTCTTACTTGCAAACTGGAAATAGCAAACAACAACCAACAAACATGAATGCAACCACAACACTAAGACTCACCGGTGAATGGGGAACAACAAAAGCGCAGCCCCTGGCCTTCAAACTGTAACAATAGGTCCAACTGCAGATGCAGGACCCCAACCTTGCAAAGTTGAAGCAAACAATAGCAAGCATTAAACAACAAACCAGTGAACAAGTACCAAGAGGTCAAACTGCAACTACGGGACCTCAACTCTGCAAAGTTGAATCAAACAACAATAAGCAACATCCAACGAATCAACGAGCAAGCATCAACCAGTCAACCATGAATGTCAGTGAAGAACAATATTGCCCAAATTCATTGCAGACAAGATTATATCAAAAAATCGGAGGAAAATGTATTGTAACACGCATGTCAAGCAAACATTTCATGATCTGAGGTCTGTCAGGTAAACATTTAAGGCCGTGAGGATGATCCAAAGGCCTCCCACTGTGTAAACATTTAAGAAAGTTGCAGTTTTCACAGTTGACATTCTGCATCCACAAGGGGAATTGCGCTTCTATTGTTCCCCATTCACGGGTAAGTTTCACTGCCATGGTTGCATCCCTATTCGTTTTTTTTTTTTTTTTCCCAGTTTGCAAATAAGAATTTTCAATACTGGGAATGCTCAAAATCCTCTTGCAGAACATCTTTGTATGTGACTACTACGACCAGAGAAACATGAATGTAGTGTTGTCATGGTCTTGTTCCTGAACGCCAATGTTCAACACAGAACCCACCTCTATCGCAACCACAGTGACATATTAAAAAGGAAATCAAATTTTCTTCTCACATTTTATGTTCCTGAAAACCATACGTTTGATGCATTTTTTTCCCTTTACTACTTAAAAGGCCTTTCTTAAGCATCTCTTCACCTAGACATAAAAATGATTTGATGGAGGTAGAGAAGTCTAGAGATTCCTTGGACTTTCCTTGGTTTTCCTTCATCTTTAATTCATTAAAAAACCACTAATGTGAGTAAGATGAGGAGCATACAAAGTTGTCATTTTAGATTCCATAAAGATTCTCTTTTAAAAGTGGAAAAATCATTGATTTTATGGTTATGAGTGTTTGCAAAACATATTCCAATTCGAAATGATGATATTTTTATTAATGGTTTTTTAAAAATGAATCATGGATTATATTAAAAAAATGATTTTCATATCTGTGAGCGTTTAACTTTCAAAACTTTAGAATATGTAAATTTAATGTTTTTGGTAGTATAAATAATTTAAGAAATTTAAAATAAATATTATTTTTAAGTTGAAATGTTTTCACGTGACTTTCAAAAATCAAAATAATGAAAACTGATTAAAATTATAAAATATTAAGACTTAATTTCATCATTGTTTTTATAAACAAATAAAATTTTTATTTTTTAGAATTTTGTAAAAAAAATTGAAAAAAAATGAAAATGAAAAAAATAATATTTTTTTTTTAACAACATTATATTGCTTGAAACAACGAAATAAAAATATTGCAACTAACCATATAAAAATGACTATGAGTCAATTAAGTTTAGCTTAGGTGGTTGGGAGAAATGATTGTTATCCTCTCCACCTGAGTTCAATTCCTGTAATGACATGTTGAGCTCATAACGAGTATATTGTTGTATTGGCTTCAAGCCTTGTTGTTGACTAGCCTTTGTGCCCCAAAAATTCTAGCATTTACGTGGATACCAAACAAAGTTATAAAATTCATTTTGTTAAAGTTTATCAAAACCAAACATGAATCATATTAAAATGATAAAAATAAGAAAGTAACATTAAACTTAAAAGAGAAGAAAAATGTTGTAGCTATATTTTATCTACCACTTAAACATAAGAAAATGACATAGCAAGATTTTTATCTAGCCATCAAAACAAGGTTTAATAAAATCACTATACAACAATTTTGAAATGTCTCAAACTCTCATGAAAGACTAATAAAACAACAACTGTTGCAGGGCAAATTAGTCTCTGTAAGGCAGGTAGCGTGACAAACAACGATGATTTAAGGTCGTAATAAGATTAACTTGTATAATTTGTGACAAGTTGCAAAAACAATGCTTTATATTTAGATATTAATATAAAAGATGAGAACATAATTATATTGTTCATTATCATTCACAACGATGGTAAATTCAATAAATTTAATAGGGGCGCAATACAATTTGATATATACCACAACAGTACACCACAACCAGACATGCAACCATGTGAAATAACACATTTGATAATGATGCACCAGAAATGTCATCACACTCCACCGACATGTCCCTTAGTGAACATTTTTGAAGTAGGTCTTATCATTTTGATCAAT
>JASDQU011402115.1:0-20223 GCA_032191745.1 Picea mariana
TCCCCAACTGAGGATGATCGATTATTACAAAACCATAGGTTTATATAGGTTTTTCACAAGGTAAAACATCCTTGTGAATAATAGTAAATAGTTCTACACAATCTGGGAATAATCCCAAAAATCCCTTAAACTAAGTAACTAAAACTACAAGTGAAATCATCAAGATATCCTCCAACTTCTCCTCATACCCGTTACTAATTCGAATTTTCCTGTATTAGACACAAAGATCAAGTTAGAGGAGTATTTTATTAAGAAAATAATAAAAAAATCAATCTATAGACTTGGCTACAGAATCATCTGATTCTGTAGCTAGTCAAAATAGTAAACATGATCAGATAATAATCAAATAAAATCAAATTGAATTATCTTTTGGTAAAGATCAAACTACTAATAACTCAACCTAATTTATCATTTAAATCAAACCATATCAAAAGAAATTTAATCAAACAGGGTAAAAATAAATGCTCTATTTCTAGCCACCATGAAACATGGTCAAACTTTTGACAGGCCTGTCTTGTATCAAACGAATTAACCCATGATTCGAGTCATATGAAATACGATGCAATCATAATCATCAACCACAATTGACCCAAAACAGTAATCGAATGCAATCAAAATCGAAATCTTAATTGTAATTCGTTACAGATGTAGCAATACATAGTCGTTTCAACAAAGATAAGCAATCTGTAGATTATGCATAAGATTCGGTAGTAATCAAAATTGAGAGAGGTTGTCACGATATACCCAAAACGAAATACGCGTGACAACATTTACCAAAATTATCATCGATTTCAATATCAGAGTATGACACAGTAAAAAACAAACAGCATTGCTAACTATGAACTGGACAACAATCAAATGAGATCGGGTCTAAGACAATAATGGACGAATCATCACTCTGGGCAAGTCGTTTTGATTTCACACATTCATTGGTGACCAAATTACACAGTCATCTTTTAACAGAACATGATCGATTTGCTCCATGGATTGAATGGTTAGTAATCGTGTTATAGTTACGAACTTGCATCAATCTTCAATGTGAAACCAAACACCGTTTTTAAACAAAATCAACATCGTATCTGTGTGGATTAAAAACCAAACGAAGATTAAACGGTAACAAAGCAACTATCTTTTATGTGCATGCTAACCAATTCGAATCAAAAGATAGATCATGTTCGAAAACTTAAAATGAAAAACGGCTTTCTAAAATAGAAGCAACAGAACATTATATCATAACCATATTTAAACAATCAAATCCAGAATATAATCATTCAGAATCAAATCCAAATCTGACTCAAACTTTAAACAAAATTCGATTTACTAAAACAAACCATGTACAGTAGTGCATGTCTATGTAATCGAGCAGGCAGAATATGTACACAGAGAGTGATATAAATGAGTGAAAATTATACCATCACAGTTCCTGAGACTATGTCAATTTCGAATTGACAATTGCAGTAGCAGACTCGACATTTTTGAACAGGATTGACCCAGCAGTTCGTTGGTTCTTATCGTTGGGCTGCACCTTTGCATTCTAACCAGCGAGCTTTGCCACTTGGTTTTCCAAATCGTGAATTTTGGATTGCAATTTTGGGACATCCAAATAGTATCTCTCTAACCACAGTTCACACTACTCGCAAGGTGAAGCAACACTTTGAACAGAAGGGGGTTTTGATGATTCCCCAAGGGTTTCATGAGGTGGATCAATACCAGGAAAATCAGGGTTATCCCGCAGACAGGGAGGTAAGTTCTTAACGAAATCATAAGGTGGTTCGCCACACAAGCCCTCGGAGTAAGGATACTCCTCGGAGAGAAATCGTTCCACCTCAGAATCAGAGTCTTTGCTGACCACGATAGGCTCTAATTTGACAGGGGGATTGGCTTTATTCCTCGCCATGTGAGAGATCAGCCTTGCATTTTTCTTGCTTCCAATACTAGCACCAGTCTTCGCTCTAGTATTTTGGGTTGTAGGCTTAGCAACTTCGGTCGATTTGGTCACAGCCATAGGCGAATTCAAAGGTGAGTCGGGTTTAGGTTTGGGTAGCAAAACATTAAAAGGCACAGGGACAGGTTTGCTCTCGGTTACCATGGGCTTGTCTACCTGTGGAGGGTTTGATTCCTCAAAGCCATTACGGTTGAGAAAATCATGCCAGGAATCACGACGTAACCCCAATTCATAAACAAAAATCATTTTAATCAACCCAACATGGAAGAGGCTAGTGTCAGCCTGACTTTGCTTATACTTCTTATCCATTTTGAATAAACTTCGGTGCAGATAATGCGGCATACTAATCTCGAAACCCATAAACACCATTAATAAACATAGACGAAACAAGAAAACAAACCCGTACCTGCCTTCACAAGTAACGAATTTCTTGCTAATCATCAAGAGATCATACCAGCGGGGTTTCAACATCTTTGCAGGTAAACCTCTATCGCATGAATTCACTGTCCGAGACCGAAATAACAATGTCCACGAGACATCCTTTACCTTGTAACTTTTGGACCATTTTTTTCCGCTGACAGGCAGGCTAGTTGCCAAGCTGAGAAATTGTTCAGTGATTTCAAGCTGGACATCTCCAACTTTGGCTCGGCAGCCATCGAATGACAGTGCAAATTGTCGAGCCACAGTGATGTTAAAACCATCAAACTTCCTTATAAACGGAAGCCACCCAAACTCTTCTAGGTCGCTATACACACCATCAAATGTCAACAGTGCTTGGCACCCGTTAGGTTCGGCCCTTACGACAAGAGCCATAATCTCTGTACATGGTAGGGTTTACACTGAATGAAACAATGCACAGAGTTGAAAAGCGATAGGTTTGATGTCTTCAAAGCTCGAATAGATCGGAATTAACTCCATGCGTGCGAAGGTGGTGGGATTACCATCACTACGCACTGTATTAATTGACCAAGTACAGTTTTGTTAAAACCATAATCATTTATACCATGCGTATCGGCCAGCAAATAGGTGTGTAATCATATTAACGTGCCAGTGAACCGGAGCAGAACCAATACCATGTGTTATACTCATGCCAAGTGTACAGTTCAATCCAAACACCATATCCATCGTGTCAATCAATCGTTCAACCACAAGGTTTAATGCTAATGCATAGCTTGGGACTATGAATCATTCAACGTATTATCAACTTTGCAAATAATATACCAAGAATTAATTTGTAAAGTCCAATATGATTAATCCATGCGCTTTCAAACCATTGCTATTTCTTGAAATGGCTTCATAAACTTACCAACGTATTCGCTGCATATTGAAATGTTTGTATTCCAAAGTCTTAGAACATTATGATCCAAACTTCTTCATATAATAACTGGGTGAAAGTCCATAGCAATAAGGATAAAATCAATAAGACCAAATCCATTACACCTTTCATAAGATCAGAACAAAACAAATAAATTTTATGCCCAAAGGTTTAGCAATCAAACATATCCAAATGTGCAATCAAGGTAAGATAATGATCAAGGACATAAGTTCGAGAAAACCTTTAGCAATCATGTGATAAACCAATGGTCAAGTGTCTTTCAGCAAATCAACCAAAGATGACGACAATCTAAGCAACGAAAGAGGTGTTTTCACACTTGTAGTTGTGAAAACTGAATCAAAATCAAATTGTAATTGTCACAAAAATGAGACGAATGTCTAGAAGCACAGTGCGAGAATAATTTGTCGTAATGGAATAAGGGGTGTAGGCAGCTTTTTGAGAGCAATCAAAAAATGGGTTGGATGCCAACACCACTTCCTTCCTCCCTCAAACTAATGGAAAAACAAACATCGTCAATCAGATGATTTTGCACATCTTGTGCATGTATAACTCTAATAATATACATACATGGGATCAGAGTCTTCCATATGTTCACAATAGCTACAATAACACTTTCCATAGATCCACTGGACATAGCCCCTTTCAGGTGAGGTTGGGATTCCTACCCTTGGGTCCCAATGATGTTTCACTACCTCTTGCAACAACACAAACATATTCTTCCCATGCTCAGTCTAAGGCGGAAAAAGCCACGAAATTCATTGAGTGGATTTAGCAAATCCTCCAACAGGTCCATGGGATTTTACAGAAATCCAATGTCAAGTATGAGCAACACCATGATAAACACTGGGTACCATACAAGTTTCAGGTGTGAGATAAGGTCTGGTTACATTTGTATAAATATCGCCTTATAGGGCCCCATCGGAAGCTTCACCCACTTCTCTATGGGCCTTACCCTATCACTAAGGTTGTGGGTAGCAATTATTTTGATCTCAACACTCCACCCTTTCTTGGCTTGCACCCAGTGTTCAATGTGGACCTCCTTCGAGCATATTTTCCACCATTATTGGACAAATCGGAGATCCAAAAACAACTAACACCAACAGAGCTCAACCCTAACTACAAGGAACAAGAATCCACTGATTAGATAATGGACACACAAGTCAAGGAAGGTGTTATCACCATAATATTTTCTGGTTGGCATTCGAGCTTAAAGAGCTAAGTGAAGGGTTATATCACCATAGAGATATGATATATCAGAGGGCCCCACTATATCTGGCGACATACAGACAAAATAGCGGATATGTAAAGAGAAATTCTCGTTGCACCTTCAATCCTGAAAGAATCCCGGATCAATGACTGAAAACAATCAAGGGTAGGCCGGGGAAAATAGATGCGGTTTCATTACGAAAGATGTGGTTCTCATAAAGGTACATTGGGGGAAAAAGTAGTCTGACTAATACAACTTCCTCCAACCCCATGATGCCAAAGCTGCTAGGCCAATGTGGACCGTAGATCTTGAAGTAGCCCAGATCAATCACTGAAGTTTAAATCAACGATTGAAACAACATAAAGATTAATAGATAGAGGGCAAGCCATGGAAAAATACCATGTATTAAATCATGGACATGTGGCGCCCTTAGAGATACATCCGAGTGAAAAGAGGTTCACTTGAAACCATTTTCTCCAACCACCAATGCCAATAGATACCTATAAAAGGAGGAACCCCCAACATTATTCTATGATAATTCGAAGCCTTCGAATGTTCGAAAACTTGGCACAAAATTCCAGTCGAATTTTGAAGCTCAGAACCGAACCAGACTCACGTTTTTTTTCGCTTGACAAGTATTCTTCACCATGGCTGCCAATCTTGTCAATTTATCCATGAATGAACAAGAGATATCCTCTAGGGAGGAAGCCCTAATTGACATATATTTTGACGTTTTCGACACAGATATAACAATCTCACCCATTTCCATGTCTAGATCAAATTTGTTGGACAATGTTGGAACATGCATACCTTTCCTCGAAATGGCTCAAGCCTCCATCATCCCTTACATCATAGAAATGGTATTTCCATTACCTGAATTTGTAAGTTGGTATGCAGAGCGATATTCTCAGGGAGAAAGAGTCATTTTAAATAAATTAGGATCTGAAGTTCTGTGTAAAGTAGACAGTCCATCACTTTGGCATGCTCTTAGTGTACCAGACGCCTCCCCCACAGTGTCAGAGCCCTTCGAGGAACAGAGAATGATCACAATTTATATAGAGTGTCCGCCCAAAGTTAAAACCTTATTTCTGCAGACCATAGTCAAGCCTGAACATCATTCAAAGAGTCCATCGTTACCTTCCAGTGTAAGCATCATGATTGTCGAAGTCCAGTGGACTTGTTCCCTGCTAAGTAAAATTTTAGGGTTAGACAATGACAAGTTTGTGGTAGAAGTCATGTTAGGTTTCCTGTTGGTTTGTTTTTTGTCTAGTGAGTCATTCCATGTTAGTTTTGACGAATTTATTGTAGAGAATATACATCAACATCTAGTCAGCTTCAGCTCTTTGAGACACTTCAGATACTACACTGAAGTTGTTGAGGATGTTTCTGGAGTTCAACAAAACCGAATTTCCTGAGACGAATTTTATTTCGACCAAGTGCAAAAGGATCATCATGCTCATATTCATCAAGAAGATTATGTCCATAATATACAATCTCATTTTTGGTTCAGATCTACTGAGAGTTCTGGAAGAGATGAAAATCTCACTACAGCCATGTCCTATGCTACATGCATTGACCTGGAAATTCTGATTAAAGAGATGATGGATTACAGAATCCCCTTTGATCCACAATGGAAATAAATCGTGTGGTTGGGTAAGAAAAAGTGCAACGTCCCTGGAACCAACAAATGATCTCTAGGTTCGCTAGTTTTTCATATCCGATGAAAGATCAGAGCGATATAGATGGCACAAAGGAAGTCAGACAGTTAAAGAAATTGTTCATGATTTTGAAACATTTTTCATTTTGCTAATTATTGTAAGTCGTTTCGTATACCAAAACTGTCAGTCGAAACTGTTACACGAGATGAAATGTTTCAGTTTCAATTTTTTTTTTTCAAATTTTATAAGTACTAAGAGACTTGAATTGATTAATGTTGGAAGAAGTGCAGAGAACATTTTTGGTTGTATCAAACTCTATTTGTAAATTTTTTGAATCTGAATTGAATATAAATGCAGAATATTTTGAGGTCTGTATGAAAATATTCTAACGGGTGGTGATATGGGCTTTGTTTCCCTTCATCGTATGTATTTAATGTAACCTGCCATTTCATTTACATTTTCTTCTGTTTAAATTGAAGAGTTTAAAGGCCCATAATTCATCTTGTGATGCTCTTGGTGTAAGCAATTTAAACTATGTGATTGTCTTCTTAACTTATTCAAAATTCATTTCAGTAATTCTTTGATGCAGTGATTTGTTCTCTTTATCTTCCTACACCCCTTTTAAATTCAAGAATAGCTCAAATTTATCACCTTATTTAGCCTTTCTCCTCTGGAGAGTTCTATCAGTCGATGCATTATTTTCATTCACTTTCAAAATTTTGACTCCGTAGCCCATAGTGTTCCTCCCCTTCTTTGCCAACAACTTTATTATAAATCCCCCAAAAAAACCAAATCTAGCCACCGATTTCCATAGATATATCCAGTGACACGAGAGAGCCCTCTCTGAGTTAAGTAGGCTAGTGCCTCATCTCTAAAGCTATTTGAAACAGTTACCTTTGTCGTTTGTCTATTTAGTCAAACAAAATTTACAGAGTGCTAACATTCTGGCGCGACTGTCGGGGACAAAATTGAAAAAATCTTCCCTGGGAAAATGATTTAAAGCTTCGATTTGATCCCTAAGGGTGATAGTGGATAAAATACCTTATTGGCTAAGACTATTTTTACCTTGGCGACTCCGTTATTCAATGACCAGTTGCACCACACCTTGTGAGATAGAAGTCTTGGCTCCTAAGAAAGTTCACACCAAGAGAAATCCATACCCAAAAAATGCAATCCCTGTGTCTAAACCTGGAAATATTGTACACAGAAGAAAAGAAAGGTCTGTAATCTGAGTATTGCATCCATACTGATATCTGTGCTTTCCTTGAGATGGAGAAACTAGCATCGAAGACCTTGAGTTTGACATGAAATTTGAACAATCCTTATTCAGAACTAAGTCTGAATCTTGTCTAGGTGAGACTATCTTTGATGAGAAGAGAATATCAGGGATGATTTTAGGGGATAAATTTCTCTCATGGGCTAATTTTCCATGGTTTTTTCCCAAAAAATATTCTCTATTCTAAAAATGATTTGCCCAAATTCTATAGGATAAAATTATTTTAACTTAAAAATCGCCAAAATTTTATACAAACTATAAAAAATCCTTAGAAATTTGAATATTTTTACAAAAATGTCTCCAAACATTTATAGTTGGCATATGAAGGATTAGTAAGATTCGCCAAGGTTTCTACACTTTAAAATAAATTTCCATTCTTAAAATCACCCTTGGAAGAAATTTCAAGATCTGGTTTTAGCCGCATCTATTAAGCCTATAGTGACCCCTTCTCAGAACCAAGTTCCACTATGAGCCCTCACAGTAGCTATGGTAGCCAGATTTGTGCCCCTCATACTGCCCTGTCAACTACATGACCTGCCTCAAGATTATAATATAAGGATTAAACTATATGATGCCGAAGGTAACATATTAGCTCAAAAACATTTAAACTGGTTTAATGATTTCATAGACTTGGAAGAAGTAGACTACGAATATGTGAAGATGAGACTGTTTACACAAAGACTTTCCAGAGACGTGAGGAAGTGGTTCAGAGCCCTTCCGACGGGAAGTATTCTAAATTTTGAAGCCTTTGAGACAAGATTCCTTACAAAGTGGGGGGACAAGAAAAATCCCCTTCAGTTGTTGACCCAGTATAACAATATGAAGAGATCACCTGATGAGATAGTACAAGATTTTTCATCTAGATTCATGAAGGTGTATAATTCCATTCCTGATGAAGTAAAAACCCCTGCAAGGCTACTCAACTCAAATATGTTGATTCTTTCGAAAGTGACTTTGTGTTATTATTAAGAGAATGAAGGTCCACCACTTTGGACAATATGAAGACTGATGCTATAGAAGTATAAGTGAACCTGATGGCTTCAGGGAAGATAAAAACTAATGCTGGAAGAGACACAAGCAAAGCTCAAGACAAAGCACAGCCTTCAACATCTCAAACATCAGAGGATCGATTCGAAGCAATGATGAGAAACATGGAGCGGATGATGGAAATAATGTCTCTAGGAAATAGGCCCAACCCTAGAGACCAGGCAGATGCTCCACCCAGAAATCTGAGAAGACCAAATATTCCACAGATTAGAAAAAGGAATCAAGCAAATCAAGAAGATCTAGCAAATTTGGGAAACCAAGCGAATCAGGTAAACCAGGTAAATCAGGGAAACCAAGGGAATCAAGGGGAACTAGAAATCATGCCTCCTTCCCAAAATAATTATGTAAATGAAGGTTATGATGGATATTTCAAAGATAACATGAACTGTTGTGATGATAAAGAAACAAAGATATTTTTGACCAAAGAGGAACATGACCAGTTCGTGGATGTAAATGAAATATTTCTGCAAGATGATGAGGAAAGGGTATCAGTGGAAAAATAAGATTATGAGACTGGACTACAAAATGACATCATGCAATTCCAAAGGAAATATAACCTTTGAAATAAAAAAGTACTCCCAAACCCTCCCAAATGTAATCCTCCAAAGGGGAATCTCTCCAAATAAGCTTAGAACAATGTACCTTCTTCTAGTCAGACCAAGAAAGATTCTACTCCAAAAGATTCAGCTACGAAGGACTCCACTGTGAAATATGTTGTTGCAAAAGATACCATGGAAAAGGGGAAGTGGAAAGAATAACCTCAAAAGAAAATATTGACAATAAGAGAAATGGTCACCAAAGAGGTAGAAAGGACCCCATCATCTTTTGATTTCGAGAGTGAAATGGCTAAGATAAAAATTTTGGTACTGTTTAATGAATTGATCAGGAATAACGAATATAGAAATTATATCATAAAGATGCTTAAAATGGGACATACCTCTGACACCTTAAACATACAACATTATCACCGAGCTATCCTATTTGGCCCAAGAGTGGAAGAAGGCAGTGAAAATGAAGAAGTCCCTCCCTTTTATGTCAGTTTGAAAATCCATGACATGATTCTACATAATGCTATGCTGGATTCTGGAGCATCACACAACCTGATGCCAAAGGTAGTGATGGACCAATTAGGTATCGAAGTCACAAGAACTTACAAAGATTTGTTCTCCTTCGATTCAAGAAAGGTAAAATGTCGTGGCATGATCAAAGACATGGTCATTTCTTTGGCACAAATTCCAGCAAAGAACATGGTGATGGACGTAGTGGTTGTTGATATCCCTTCAAAATATAGTATGTTGTTGTCCAGATCATGGGCTGCAAAATTAAAGGGAACCCTCCAGATGGACATGTCTTATGCTACTATTCCTTTCTTTGGTCAAGACAAAAGATTGTACAGGGAGGTTTTTCTTAAATATATGGTCATCAATAAATCAAAGCCTAGCAATCATTCTATATATTTAATGGAGACCGAATTAGGATCTTCCATCTTCTTCAATGACCTGTTCTCAGAAGAAGAAACATAAGTCATTTTAGCTGACAAGGATGAGCTTAAGGGGCAGATTGAAGAACTTTCAGAGCCACAAGATAACACAGAAGACTAGTTGTGAAACATGAATTTCAATGGAGTTTCCTATAGAGAAGGAGATGGAGCTAGCATATGGATCAACCATCTTGAAGGAGATTCAAAATTGTGTTCCTACAAACTTGTTTTTGAATGCACTAATAACATGGCCAAATATGAAGCATTGATATTGGGATTGAAAGTTTTAGAAGAACTAGGTGCCAAAAGAATTGTTGTTCATGGATATTCTGAGTTAATTATAAATCAAATCAAGGGCATCTACCAAGAAAAACAACCCAAATTGAGGGCTTATAGGAATCTGGTGTTGGAACTCCTCGAGAAATTTGAAGAATGCAATTTATCGACCATCCCAAGAGAGAAGAATCAGATTGTTGATGCTATGGCCACTTCCGCGGAAGTATTTAGAGTCCCTAACTTCCCTGAGAAAAGATACAAGGTAGAAGTAAAGTACAGGCCAGCAGTACCAGACAATTTGAAGCACTGGCATGTTTTCGAAAATGACAAGCAGATAGAAAGCTTCCTAAAAATGGAGAACGAGTTTGAGAATTTGAATATTGACGATGAATATTGCAATGATGAGATAGATGCAACCGCTTTCATAAAAGAAGGATGTTTCGTCAATCAGATCGCTGGTAGAGATATCATGCAACTGAAGAGTAATATCATCCCCAAGGGTCTGGTGCCATTAGATAAAATTTTCGATAACAATGACATAGCCAGAAGCCCAAAGATCACAGTAAATGAAGGGGACATAGAATATTGCAATATCAGAACTCCAGAAGACCCAAAGATCGTGAAATTGTCCAGGAAGCTCAACCCTGAAATCAGAAGGAGGTATGTCAAATTAATGAAAGAATTCCCTGATGTTTTTTGCTTGGAGCTACGATGATCTAAAAGTCTATGATACTAGTATAATCTAGCATGTTATCCCAATTAAATAAAACCACAATCCATTCAAACAAAAATTAAGAAGAATAAATCCCTTGTTGTTACCATTGAGAGAGAAAGAAGTGAAAAAATTGTTTGAAGAAAGGATCATAATGTCCCTGAGGTTCTCCAAATGGGTAGCCAATATAGTACCAGTTAGAAAAAAGAGTGGAGAAATCAGGTTGTGTGTCGACTTCAAGAACCTAAATAAAGTATCCCTTAAAGACAACTACCCATTGCCTAAAATGGATCACATTTTATAGAAGGTGGTAGGCTCCCAAAAGATGTCGATGTTAGATGGTTTCTATGGATACAATCAGATCATGGTACATCCTAACAATCAAGAAAATACAACATTCACCACATCTTGGGGAACATTTATGTATGATAAAATGCCATTTCAACTCATGATTGCAAGGGCAACGTTTCAGAGGGATATGGATATATCTTTTGCATATGAAAAGGATAAATTCATTGTTATATATCTAGATGACATTACTGTATATTCTGCCTCAAATGGAGAACACATCAAGCATCTCAGGAGGGAGTTCGAAAAGTGCAGAAAGTTTGGCATATCCTTGAATCCGAAAAATTAAATTTTTTCCATGGAAGAGGGAAAACTCTTACACTAGCATATTTGGCCCATTTTGCGACGGTTGTTTCAACACTATTGCGACATTATTTCATTGATATGGTGACGAATTTAGAGTCTTTGAAACGTTGGTTTAGGTGACATGGCATTTGCGACGAACTTGATCAAACGTCGCATAAGCAATGATATAGGCAAACAATCTCAAACCAACTTTTCGTCTAAATTGCGACAACAACTTTTATAGTTAGATTGATGCGTCAATAGAAGCCATCGTTGCATATTCGACGACAATTTTTTGTTGTTTATGTAGCTAAATCAACGCAACAATGGATGTTGTCATCACATATTCGATGCCACTTTTCATTTTTTATATAGCTGAACCGTCACATCAATAGAATATGTCGTTGCCTATTTGACAACAACTTTTTGTTGTTTATGTAGCTAAACTGACACATCAATAGAAGTTATCATCGCCTATTCGACGACAACTTTTTTTTGTTTATGTAGCTAAACTGACTCATCAATAGAAGTTGTCGTCGCCTATTCGACGACAACTTTTTGTTGTTTATGTAGCTAAACCAACACATCAATAAAAGTTGGCATGGATGATTCGACGACAACTTTCTGTTGTTTATATAGAAAAACCATTGCATCAATAGAAACTATCATTGCATAGGCAACAACAGCTTTTCGTTGTTTATATAGCAAAGCTGTCGCATCGATAAAAGTTGTCATCGGATATGCAATGACCAAAATTTATTTAGAAAAAATATATATATATATTTTTTGGGCATCAATTTTGATATTAATATTAATATTAATATTGCACGGCTTCGAAATCTGTCGATCGGGGTTTGATTTCGAGTTGTAGCAGAGTAATAGTGAGTAATAACAAGTGGAGTAACAACACAAAATTCGAAGGAGAAAGTATAGTTACAGCATAGTGTTGTAGCAGAGTTATAGCATAGTTATAGTGAGTTGCAATAGAGTTACATAAAGTGTTGCAACAGAGTTATAGCGAGTTGTAGTAGAGTAATAGTGAGTAATAGCAAGTGGAGTAACAACACAAAATTTGAAGGAGAAAGTACAGTTACAACATAGTGTTGCAGCAAAGTTACAACATAGTTATAGTGAGTTGTAGAAAAGTTACAGAAAGTGTTGCAGTAGAGTTATAGCGAGTTGCAATAGAGTAATAGTGAGTAACAACAAGTGGAGTAACAACACAAAATTCGAAGGAGAAGGTACAACAAGTACTGGAATGTATTGAGTTCTCATGAAGCAATATTCTGATTGAATAGCTCTGGGTTGCTGCAACCATGGAGGAGAAGGGATCACCTAGGGCTTCCTCTCCTCCCCATCCTCCTTCGCCACTCCCAAACGATGCCACTTTTAGTTCGCTGATTAAATCTTTGTCCAAGAAGAAGAACGCAGAATGCTTGAAATTTTTCAAAAGAGTGGAAGAAATGTTGGAGGTATCTCTCCCACTAGATATTCCTATACAGGTAGCCTTATAAATGTCTAAACGTACACTTGTGGGGAATTTCACTAGCTTGTGGCCATCCCCTAAAGCCACTGAAACCTGGGTGATAAAAAATTGGAAGCTGTTGATCAAACATAATGTCACCTCTCACTTCCTAGGTAGAGGTTATTTCCTCTTTGAATTCACCTCCAAAGAGGATAAAGAGTTGATCTTTAGGAATGGCCCGTATTTCATGGGACCCCAAGGACTGTATCTAAATAAGTGGACTCCGGACTTCGACCCAAAAGAGGACGTTCCTTCGACAATTCTAGTTTGGTTCAGACTGCCTAACCTCCCAATACATTGCTGGAATTGGGACTCATTGAAACACATAGGGGATGCACTGGTCAAGTTCATTGACAGGGAAAATAATAAATACCAATACAAATGCACCCGAATCTGTGTGGAGGTGGATCTTGAAGTAGGACTTCTGGAAGATATGAAAATTATTGTCAAAAGTTGGTCTCATATTCATAAACTAGACTATGAACAACTCTCGTTCAAGTGCCCGGGGTGCCATGAATACGGTCACTTCGCTAGAAAATTGTCCAAAAAAAAATGAGGAAGATAAGGGAAAAGAGGAAGGATGGAAACAGGTCAAGATATCCAAAACTAACCCCAAGGTCTCAAATATGGCAGGACAGGAAAAGAGCAAAGGATATCAGTCCAAAGGCAATAGCATGTCCCAGAAAATCCTCCACCCAAAAGATTCAGGAAATATGTTTGAAACCCTTGACTTGGTTTCTCAAGATCTCCCTGAAAGGGATCCACCTCAGAAAGAGCAGACAAAGAATATAAGAATGGAAGACAATGATGCCATTGAGGATGCAGTGATAAAAGACTCAAGGCATGGGGAAAGAGAACCTGAAAGTTCCAAAGACAAACACACAGCCAGGGATGTGGAAATCCAAGGCTCAGAAGAATCCAAGGAGGAAGGAGAGATAGGAGAATCTCTCACTACGGTTCGGAGATGAGCAAGAGGAAGGCCATCATCCAGGGACAAGAGAGAAAAATAAACATATAAAGACAAAGTGTAGGGAAGTTAACCAACTCTGGAATTTTTTTTGGCTAAAACCCCTAAGCTGGAAAGAAACCAAGGACAAGGATCCAACGAGGGCCCTCACTCTCATAAAAAAAAATCATGAAAGTGATCTCCTGGAATTGCAGAGGTTTGGGAAGTACGATCAAATAAGAAGCCATGAAGACCCTAATCATGACAGAAAACCCAGACATAATGCTCGTCCAGGAGACAAAATTGGAGGAAAATCTCTTCCATCAAAACAGTAAAAGTTATTGGAGCAAAGGCAGGAAAAAGGATGTCTCAGAAAGAGGGGCATCCGAAGGTCTAGGCACTCTTTGGAACACTTCCAAATTCAATATGGTAGCTGAGAAAAATTATGTTCACTGGTTGTTCACAAAATTTCAACATTTAGACTCGAAGGAGATTTTCAGTCTTTTCAATGTATATGTTCCAGTAAATGCAGGGGAAAATAAATCTTGTTGGGACTCTCTGAGATCCTTAGAAGACAAGGAGGTCTTGGAAAATATTATAATTGCAGGGGACCCGAACATCTCCCTTAGCCAAAGAAAAATGCGAGGGGGTAGCATTGTAAGAGATCCAGCTCGAGAGTGGATGGAGGACCTCATCCACGAATGGTATCTCATTGATATCAAGCCTTGCTGAGGTAATTACACCCGGTCAAATAAAAGAGTGGGTCCTGGGCATATCGCTACCAGATTAGATAGATTTTTCCTTCAAATTTCCTATCTCCTTCTTGGTCTTGACACGAAAATGAATATTCTTTCTAACAACACTTTGGATCATAAGCCTATAAAGCTGTCTCTCTCAACCCAAAGGAATTTAGGTCCTATCCACTTTTGATTTAGTCCTCTTTGGATAAACCAAAAGAACTTTTTAAAGAAGGTCGAAGAAATATGGAAGACGCCGGTCATGGGGTCTCCATTCTTCATTTGGGAGGAGAAGCTAAGAATAGTCAAGTCAACTTTGAAAAGCTTGGCTAAAATCATTCCTAGTCCTGTGGAGGAAAGAAAGAAAACCCAAGCAGCTCTTGAGTCTCATCAAGACTACATGGAAGAGGCTGAAATTTCAAGCGATACTCTAAAAAGAGAGGAAGAGCTACAACAAAATTTTCAGAATGCCTGCAGACAGGAGGAATACTGGAGGCAAAAATCCAGAAGTCTTTGGTTGAAATCTGGAGACAAAAACACTTATTTCTTCCACAAGCAAGCCCAAGATAGAAGAGGTTACAATTCCATTTCAGAGATTAAGGATGACACACAAACTTATGGGGACTTTTCAAGCATTAAAAAGGCTTCCTACATTCACTTTAAGGATATTTTTAATGAAGCAGAGGTGTAGAGATGTAGTGATAACCTCCTAACTGAAATACCTATTAAAATCAAAGCTATAATGAATCAGAAGCTCGAGACTAAGGTCACTAGGAAATAAATAAAGGCTGCCCTGTTTGCCATGAGTCTTGATAAAGCACCAAGCCCTGATGGGTTTACAACAAATTTCATCCAAACCTATTGGCAGATTGTGAAAAAATATCTACACAAAATGGTTTTAAAATCCCAAGACTGTAAAAAAGTTGGGGGCAACACGAACTCTACCTTCCTAGCCCTCATTTCGAAAGAAAAGGGTGAAAACTCCTTCAATAGGTTTCGCCCCATTTCCCTTTGCAACATTGGATACAAGGTCATCTCAAAGGTGATTTCCAGTAGACTGAAAGGGCTTCTTTTAGACCTCATTCCGGAGAACCAAGGGGGATTTGTTCAAGGAAGGAAAATCATGGATAATATAATCCTAGTCCAAGAGGCACTTCACTCAAGTCTGAAGAGAAAAGAAAGAGGTATGATAGCCAAGCTTGACTTCATAAATTCTTTCAACTGGGTTAGGCACTCTTTTCTGTTCAAAGTTTTGTACAAGTTTGTTTTTGGGACTAGCTTCATAAATTGGATCAAAGCATGCATTTCCAAGCCTTGGATTGCTCCGTTGGTGAATGGGAGAGCTGTAGATTTTTTCAAAGCATCGTGAGGGCTCAAGCAAGGATGCCCACTCTCACCCATGATCTATGTCCTCCAAGCCTCTTCCCTAAACTTTATCCTGGAAAAAAGAAGAATTGACCAGGATATTCTAGGCCTTCAAATTGCAAGAGGAGTAAATGAAATTAACCATGCTTTATTCGCATATGATTCCCTTCTCCTTGGGGAAGATACTATCCACACTGCCTCTCAATTTAAATTAGTGGTGGATGAGTTATATGAGGCCTCAGGCAGTAAATTGAATGCTGAGAAGTGCCATTTCTATGGTTCGAATGTGTCTCAAAATGACATTAATGCCATAGCCAGATGTTGGGGCTTTGTCGGATCCATGCTCTGGAAATCCTTTAAGTATCTTAGACTGTTGATTCTTCATAAGAAACCTTCAAGTAAGGATTGGATCCCCCTGTTGATACTCGAAACTAAAATGGGTTGCAACAAATCAATCCCGAGGCAACCTCGAACCACTTTGGATTGGAAGCTTCCCTCTCCCAACCCGAGAGGGATCTCTCGAACAATGTCACAAAATAATCTTCAGTAAGCATGAAAAAGGTGGGTAGATTTATGGGTAAATGATGGTCTTGGATTCTTAGAGTTTGGGGGTTAAACCAAGGAAATGGTCCATTGGGCATGGAGTCAAATGAAAACCGAAGAAAGGAGATAATAGCAGTGATCAAATAACTTGCGGAAAGTGAGGCAAAGTAAGTCTATCTTTCAGCGCTTTGATAGTCATGATGCGGTAGCAGAAAAAAGGAAAGGAAAGGCTGATGTAGCAGAGCATATATGCAGAATTCCGGAAGTGTAGACTGGTCTTACACCCATTGATAGCTGGTGCAGAGGAAAGACAACAAACAATTATAGAAAACCAACATTCATTCGCTATAGTAGTGGTCGTACTAAAGTATAACGAAGCACATCAGTTAGAAGAAAACGAAATTGTAATATAGTCATGATTGAATATGGAAGAAATAAACACTATGATAATGACAACAATTCAACTGTGAGTAAGGAGCATATAAAATGAATTCCAAACAGATTTAACGCAGCTGAAATAAGGAAAAACATGTTGAAAGAAATCGACCGTGATGAATCTCACAGTCACAAGTAAATGAATCATCTTTATTTCTCCAATCTAACTTACAAATAACTCATCATTACCCAAGGAACCCCTCTTCACAAGAGGTTTTTCCCCCCCCATCTATTCTGTTACATACATCATTCTTTTAAAAGAGAAAAAATCTAAAACAAAACTCTTAGTGTTCCGGGAAATATGAACCGGTTCGTCTTCATGGAAAACTGCGACTGCCAGGTGTTCTGCCATTTGGGGGAACCTCTCCTTCGAATTCCCAGTGATGATTGTTCGGTGTCTCATGACTTATCATGAATTCTCTGAAGTTCTCCACTCTCAGTTCTAGATCCATAGTGCTTGGATAAAAACAAATGGATGTAGGGAAGTTCGTCCACAACTGCTGCTACACCTCCTTTGTTTGGTCCCAGAGTTAATGCTCTAGCATACCTCTTGGGCGAATCTGAAGGAACGAATCTAGATTTGGATATATTGAATTGTTCTGGTAGATATTGTTGGTGAAAGCTGCTGTGTTGTGAGGATTGCTGATAGATTTGCAGTGTAACTTGACTTAATAATTAAGACCACAAATAACCATATGATAAGCACTGCTCATCCAAGCGTGCTCCCAGTTTTCTCATTCTTAGAGAACATCGTAGAGAAAGCGAACCAAAGACCATTACAAACTTGTTGCTTTGGATGCCCTCAAAACTCTTGGTTACTTCTACGCTCCACAATCCATACAAAAACTCCTATGATAAGGAAAAATGCGCCAGTCGTGCACCACATCTCTAATGTAAATGTACGTAAGAAATCCCATGCATTGGAATCTAGCTCTCTTACAGGAACCATCACAACTAGGCCTGATTCTACATAAGGCTATGTGAAGTCCAAACTCTTCCATCGATCACAACATCTCCAAGGACTGCATGAAAGTTCTGTAAAGCAACTTGCCTTACGAGATCATCGTAATTGGGTGTAGAATTCCCTATTCCATAAGGTTTAAATGTGTATCGAACAATATAAGGAAGCAATTTCACTGCAACAATAAACACATTAATACACAATCCCTTCACCGCGCTACCATCCACCGTTACAAATCCTTTATAGCTTGTCTTTTTAGGCACACCAATTACAAGTTACTTTTCATGGACCCAACCTCATGGCATTGTTTTGCTTTCACCAGGCCATATAATATCAAACGGTTTTTGGCTTTATATAATATTGATCATCACTAATGGTAGCTATATTTTCTGGAGGGTTAATCGATAAGCTTTCTCGATTAGACCAGTAACCAATACTACGGAAGCATGCACCAGCTACATTGATAACTTCAAAAGTAGAGCCCATCGAATCTCCATTTTTTTCTAGCTGAACGGGACCTACAGTGCCGTTGAAACTACCTTGTAGTATTATCTTTCAAAAACCTTCAATGTTGTTAGTTCTGACTTGCTTCCTCTCACACTCGATAGAGTGCATTGTTCTGCAAAAGGAGATCTTGCCTCCTTGGTTCAAGTAGGCATTGAGAGAATGAGCAATCATCAAGATACTGTCATAGGAATACAAGCCAAACACATCCAAGGAAACTTAGCCAGATGAGCTGTTTGTAGATTTTTCCACCTTTGTCTCAACACAAGTTGCCGTCCTAAATTTGGAGTACGTGGACGTAGGCAGATTAACCTATGAAATGAATTCATGTCATCTGCTTCAAGTAGACCAGAATCTAAAATAGAAAATAGCCAATCCGTGGCTATCCAGACATAACCGGTGCTCAACATTCTAATATCCTTAGCTTCAGAAATAAGTTTAAGACTAGCATCTGAATGCAACTACAGAAATTCGTGTATCCATTGAAGTCAAGCTTGCCAAGATATTACCCATCTCACTTCGACCAACTCCAGGAGTGATAGCTTCCTTTGATAGTAATTTTAGTTCCCACACTTGCCAGAGCGTCCCCCAATGTAGAAATTCCATTTCTCTCATAGTTATCATCTATATACACAACAACAACTTCTTTCCAACAACAAGCATACACAGAATCCGCAATTGCTGCCATCTGAGAAACATCGTATTGCCACCATCATGGATTCTCCTTGTAGCTTGCCAGCCCGTGCGAACCACGATATTGCCCAGTCCACTTCGATAGATCTACTTATAGAAACGGTGCCATTTCTGCTACCTTTGCATGGATTATCACCGAATATAACAGACGACGAGAAGCATTTCTGGGCTCAGCCGGATGATTTGGGGTACAAGTCTTTCAAACATCGACACCTGAAAGCCATGCTAGCGCTCAAGTTCATAACATGCTACATGGGGAGACACTGATAATGATCACCAATCAAATTATATGTTGAATGGTCGGTTCAAGTACCACGAGCAGTTGAGGTTTCAGATTGAATAGGAGGAGGCTGCGACTAGAACCTCTGACATTCTAGGGGTTCAGCTCTCACCAACCACTGCTGCTGGCAATGTTGTTCCTGTTTCCGTTACGTCAGAGCATGGAGGTATTTGATAATAATTAAATCCACAATAATATACAACAGGAAAGTGCTGCTGGTTAAACTACACGTCTGTGCTATTTCCCATCTTACTGTCTTTTGTATAATTAGCAGTCCAGTTGCAAATAGGAGGCGGATACCACTCAAAGTTTGCAACAAAATAAATTTACATGATTATAGGCTCTTTAAAAACAAGCATGGTCCATGCATATTACAATACCAAAATTCCGCTACCAACACAAGAGAGCCTTTTTCTCGAACTATCGTAAGCATAATAATTTGGGTTAATCTACATTCATCCTTGTAGATTAAGGAATGAAGAATGCGCGAAGTCAAAAATCCTCATAATCCAGATAACCACCAATTCCTTCTATCGTGAAGAATCTCGAAAAATCAAAATCTTCCACCTTTATCTATCACTTGATAAGGAAGGTAGAAAAGATTAGTGTAGAATGACAATGATTTTAAAAATGAAAATTCAAATCTTCTTTGAGTATTGTTGAT
>JASDQU011402115.1:25992-69800 GCA_032191745.1 Picea mariana
GTGCAATATCTGGTCTTGTGCAAACGATTGCATACATCAAGCTTCCAATTGCTGATGAATAGGGGACCCTGGGCATGTATTCTATCTCCTCCTATGTCTTGGGACACATTTCCTTTGTTAATTTGAAATGGCTGGCCAAAGGTGTACTAACTAGTTTTGCATTCTGCATTCTAAACCTCTCCAACACCTTCTCTGTGTACTCACCCTGAGACAATGTCAATTTGCGATTTCTTTTGTCTCTTGCTATTCTCATGCCAAGGATTTTCTTTGCAACACCCAAATTCTTCATCACAAATGAATTGGCTAATTTATTCTTGAGCATATTTACATCCTGCATATTAGACCCTGCAACAAGCATGTCATCTACATACAATAGCAAGATAATATAGCTTCCATTTTCTAGCCTTTTAAAATAAACACAGTGATCAAAATGACATCTACTATAACCATGTTCTGTCATAAACTTGTCAAAATTCAAATACCACTACCTTGGATCTTTCTTTAGGCCATACAAGATATTCTTCAACCTTCATACCAAATTCTCCTTCCCTTTGACCTTATACCCCTATGGCTGCTGCATATAAATCTCTTCCTCCAAATCCCCATGGAGAAAAGTTGTTTTTACATCTAACTGTTCAAGAGGAAAATCTTCTACTGCCACAAGACTTAAAATAGTTCTGATTGAAGTCATTTTAACAACAAGAGAAAATATTTCATCAAAATCTATACCTTTCTTTTGTGCAAACCCCTTTACAACAAGTCTAGCCTTGTACCACTTTTCTCCTCCATCTTCTTCCTTCAACTTGTAAACCCATTTATTCTACAATGCTCTTTTCCTGCAGGCAACTAAACCAAGTCCCAAGTATGGTTATTTACCAAGGAATCCATTTCCTCTTTCATGCCTTGCTCCCACTTCCTTTTGGTGTCTACCTGCATTGCCTCTTCATAACATTCTTGTTCACCAGAATCAGTCAACAATATTAAATAATACAATGAAGGAGAGTATCGTTCAGGGGGTATACTTAACCTGGTAGATTTTCTAACAACACTTGCAAGTGTTTTAGGTACCTATTGCTCCTGTTGCTGTACATTTTGATTTTCTGGTTCCTTTGGAATTTCTTTTTCAGTGATCTCATCAAGCACTGTGTATTCTTGTTTTTCTTTTTCTTGTTTCTTTCCTTGCAATTGATCTTTGTACATGACCTTCTCATTGCATATGACATATCCACTCCTAATGATTTTGTTATTTTCATAATCCCATAAGAGATAACCAAAATCATTAACATCGTATCCAATAAAGGTACACTTCTTGGATTTTTCCTCAAGCTTTGTTCTATTTTCGTTATCAATATGGACAAATGCTTCAGAACCAAAATTTTTCAAAAACGAATAGTTTACCTTTTTTCCTGTCCATTCCTCCTCTGGAATTATACCATCCAAAGAGCTTGAAGGTCCTTTTTTTTATTAAGTAAACAATAGTATCTACAACATCTGCCCAAAACTGTAAGGAAAAATGGCATGCTATCTCATACTTCTTGCACGCTCCATGATTGTCCTGTTCATCCTTTCTGACACACCATTTTCTTGCGGTGTTCTTGGAACATTCTTCTCTCTACGAATCCCATGGTATGAACAGTAATCACAAAACTCCTTGCTACAATATTCACCTCCATTATCTAATCTGAGACACTTCAAACTTTTTTATGTCTCATTCTCAACTAAATATTTCCATTTCTTAAAAGTATCAAAAACATCATATTTTTGTCGAATGCAATAAACCCAAGTTTTTCTAGTTCCATCATCAATAAAAGTAACATAATAATGAGATCCACCAAGAGATGATACTTGAGCTGGTCCCCATACATCTGTATGCACAAGCCCTAACCTTTCATTCTTCTTTTCTTTTCCGACTCTAAGAAATCTGACTCTCTTTTGTTTTCCGTAAACACAATGCTCACATAAGTCCAAATCAATTTGTTTAAGATCTGGAAACAAATTTATTTTGTGAAGTATTTGCATACCCTTCTCACTCATGTGTCCTAGCCTATGATGCCACAGTGCTATATCCACTCCTGTAGAAGCTAAAGAGAAAGAAGAGTCAGTATTACCAGTACATAAATACAATGTACCTACCTTCTCTCCTTTTTCTATCACCAATGATCCTTTGATGACCTTCCACATCTTATCTGTAAATATGGATACACAACCTTCACTTGCCAACTGCCCTGTTGAAATCAGATTTTTCCTTAAATATGGAACATGTCTTACCTCTTTCAACAACCATTGGTTTCCATTGTGTTGCTTTATTTTTACCTTTCCCATTCCAACAATTTTGCAAGGTGCATCATCACCCAAATGAACCTGTCCAAAATCACCTTGAACATAGTATAGAAAATGTTTCCTATGGGGTGTGGCATGAAATGAAGCCCCTAAATCTACTACCCAAGACTCAGAAATATTATCTACAGAAAGAATTAAAGAATCTTGTAACACATCACATGTTACATTTTCTTCCTGATTTCTCTCTTGTTGTCCATCTCTTTGTTTCTTTGGAGCTATGCAGTCTTTCTTCATATGTCCTTTCTTCCCATAATTCAAACACTCTATCTTTTCAAGTCTATATTTGGATCTGCCCTTCCTAGAATTCCCACGGTTCCCGAAACCCTTTTCTCTATCCTTTTGTCTTCCCCTGTTCTCCATGTTCAACGCATTTCCTGATGTCTCACCTGCTTTTCCATAGCATTTCCTCACTAAGGATAACACAAACAACATCATCAAATTTTAATGTATTTGAACTAGAGACAGAGTTACTTACAACCATGACCAACCCGTTCTAGCTTTCTGGCAATGAGCACAAGATTAGAAGAGCGCTGACCTCATCATCAAAGTCCACTTTTACAGAACTTAGTTGATTAGTAAGCGTATTAAAATCATTTAAATGATCTGCAATAGACCCACCTTCTGACATCTTCATATTAAATAATCTCTTCATTAGAAATATCTTATTGGACGTCGAGGGTTTTTCATACAATTTGGTCAATGCATCCATCAAACCCTTCGTTGTCTTTTCATTGGAAATATTGAAAGCCATCGACACTGCCAGGCTCAGTCGTATCATTCCTAGAGCCTTTCTATCAAGAATCTCCCATTCTTTATCCTTCATATCCATTGGCTTCTTTTCTATTCCTCCCAATGGTAGAAATAGATCCTTCTGATATAAATAGTCTTCCATCTACATCTTCCATAACTGGTAGTTTTGACCGCTAAATTTATCGACCCTAAACTTTCCATCTTTCGACATTTCTCCCACTCGAACCAGGAACACTCTTTTCCTATGAGTTACCTTTCACTTTGATACTAGTTGTTAGAAAAACAGGACCGTGGAGCAATAAAATAAAATAAATGCGGAAACAAAACATAGAAGATACACAATACAATAGAGACAGATTTACATGGTTCACCCAGTGTGGGCTACGTCCACCAGAGAAATTGCCAGGTCCTTCCTTTATTATTATACATCATATGAAGGGATACAACCTACAACAAACTCGTTGTAACTTCCTCTTCTTTCTCTCACAGTATCCTATCTCAGAATACAATATTCTCCATCAACCATAGCCGCAATACATTTCCCTCATAAAATAGGGTTGCCTTCTAGGGAAAAAACCCTAACATAATTTCTATCGTTAGATATGCGACCTTAGAATGAACGGTCCATATTTACAATGAAATTACAATATACATTTACAAGGAAATTTTTGCTTCGGGGGCTTTGCCCCCAAACCCCCGCGGGGGGCCCGCTTTCCCCCAAACCCCCTAGTCGAGGGGATAGCCCCCCCGAACCCCGCAGAGGGGGTACCCCCCCTTTGCACTCCCCTGCGTGGAAGAGTGTACATACTTATGGGGTGTAAATACTTCATGGGGTATAAACACAACTAAAAGTAAAAGACCTCTAAATCAAGAAGATAATTAGGCTCCACAACCAACAGTTGTTACAGGAGAAAGAAGCGGAAACAAATGTCAATCGGAGAAGGGAGGATGAATTCATCATTGTACAACAGACTAGGGAAAGGGCCTTCAATAATTCCCAGTTATGTCAAGAAAAGATCAAAGAATCTTTCGACAGACGTACCAAAGAAGATGACTTCCAACTCGGAGACTGGGTATTGAGATGGGATGCCAGGAATGAAGATAAAAGTAAACAAAGGAAATTTGATCACCTGTGGCTGGGCATGTTCAAAATTACATATTACCATGGGAGCAATGCCTATTTGTTGGAATAAAGTGATGGAAAACTCGTCGGAGGAGGGCCTGTGAATGGCAGGTTCCTCAAGCATTATGTTGTTTGAAAAATCATCACCCCACCATTCATTGTACATAGCCGCTTTGTATTTTTTCTTTACGTATGAAAGATGAAATAAAAACAACATGGTTGAAGCCCGAGGTGAAGGCCCTGAGCTGTGATGAGTAGGTTTGGAGTTTGTGAATAAAGGTAAAAGGATTCAGATCACACACATGAGATTATAGCCCAATGGGTAGGCACTTAATCTATAGTTCTTTTCTACCTCGCAGGGAGGATAGCATCCCTAGTTGGAGCCAATGTTATCACCATAATATTTTTTGGTTGGCATCCAAGCTTAAAGAGCTTAGTGAAGGGTTATATCGCCATAGAGATATGATAGATCAGAGGGCCCCACTATATCTGGTGATATACAGACAAAATAATGGAGATGTAAAGAGAAAGACTCAGTGGATCATCGATCCTAAAAGCGGCCTGGATCAACGGCTGAGGCACGTATCATAGATTTAACTAATGTGAAGATTAAGTGATCAAGGGTAGGCCGGGGAAAACAACCATGATTTCATTACGGGACATGTGTCACTCGTAGAGGTACATCGGGGGAAAAAGCAGTTTGACTAATACCACGTCCTCCAACCCACCGATGCCAAAGCTACCAGGCCAATGTGGACCATAGATTCTGAAGTAGCCCAGATCAACGGATGAACTTTATATCGGTGATTGAAACAACACGAATATTAATAGATAGAGGACGGGCTAGGGAAAACTAATGTGGTTTAAATCATGGATGCATGGCACCCTCAGAGATACGTCAGGGAGAAAAGAGGTTCACTTGAAACCGTTTTATCCAACCCCCAATGCCAATAGATACCTATGAAAGGAGGAACCCCCGAAATTATTCTATGATAATTCGAAGCCTTCGAATGTTCAAAAACTTGGCGCAAAGCTTCCAGTGAAATTTCAAAGCTCAGAACTGAACCAGATTCGCATTTTTCACCGCTTGATAGGTATTCTTCACTATGGTTGCCAATCCTATCTTTTTATCTGTGAATGAACAAGAGATATTCTCCAGGGAGGAAGCCTAAAGACATTTTGACGTTTTTAGTCAAAACTATTACAGGAGCTTAAACGTTTCAATTTCAATTTTTTTTTATCAAATTGTATAAGTACTAAGAGACTTGAATTGATTAATGTTGGCAGAAGTGCAAAGCACCTTTTTGGTTTTATCAAACTCTATTTGTAAATTTTATGAATCTGAATTGAATATAAATGCAGAAGATTTTGAAGTCTCTATGAAGAGATTCTAATAGGTGGTGATATGAGATTTGTTTTCCTTCATCGTATGTATTTCTTGTAACCTGTCATTTCATTTACATTTTCTTTTGTTTAAATTGGAGAGTTTAAAGGCCTAGAATTCATCTTGTGATGCTCTTGGCTTAAGAAATTTAAACTATGTGATTGTCTTCTTAACTTATTTAGAATTCATTTCAGTAATGCTTTGATGCAGTGATTTGTTCTCTTTATCTTCCTACACCCCTTTTAAATTCAAGAATTACTCATATTTATCTCCTTATTTAGCCTTTGTCCTCTGGAGATTTCTATCACTTGATGCATTGTTTTCATTCACTTTCAGAATTTTGACTCTATAGACCATAGTGTTCCTCCCCTTCTTTGCCAACAACTTTAAGAAAAAACCCAAAAACAAACCAAATCTAGCCACCGATTTCCATAGATATATCCAGTGACATGAGAGATCCCTCTCTGAGTTGAGTAGGCTAGTGCCTCATCTCTAAAGTTGGTTGAAACAATTACCTCTATCGTTTGTCTATTCAGTCGGACAAAATTTACAGAGTGCTAACAGAAGGGAAACTCCTACACCAAGGAAAGTGGATCACCTGGGGCCAAATTCAGCCAAATTTTCCTCACCTGATGGGGGAACTCAATGCAATGGATACCATTGCTTCCTAATGGGGGAGGACTGATCTAGGTGGATATTGGTGGCCACCCACCTGTTACAACTGGATCCTCTTGACAATTTTAGTTCAACATGTTCTCCTGTAATTCTTTGTAATTGTGGGTTCTACACTTCTATGGCTATTTGAATTGCTAAATAGCTTCTAGTTGGATATTGGTGACCACCCACCTAATTCAATTGGCTTATTTTGGATGTTTTCGTGTCAGTACATCTTTATGTACTTCTAGGGCCGCTTTGGTGCCCTAAACAATGTTTTTTTTGGCTTTCCATAGCCAAACTGTATATGGAGTCAAATTTTGATGGAATATGTGTAGCTCTCTAAAATACCTTTCCAACAGGATATCACACGTCTAAAAGGGAGGTCATATGAAAATTTTACGACCCTGGGAAGTTGAGGTACCAACTTACCCATCAGGGCCCACATAACATTTGGCATTTCATCTCCTAGGGTTAGGTTTTTGGATATATAGGGTTTTTTCATTCATGAGTAATGTTAAAAAGGCCTATGGATCCTCCTTTTAATCATTCTTATAAGACCTATGCACGTAGTAACCACATATCTTCTTAGAGATAGATACCACCATTCGAGCAAGTGTTTTCAGTTCTACAGTTTTAAAATTTCATCCTATTTTATTTATTCAATAGAAGTTATTATTCACTGAATATCTGTTGTTGTTCTCCTTATTTCTTTGTTATTGTATTAATTCTGTTATTCATTTCATTCCACTCATAAATATGTATCAAGCACTAAGTACATATATGAGCACTATCACAACCCATATTAGTGAATCCAACGACATACACCAATTTTTTTCTCCATATAGGATCCCCACCGTGGGTCATAGAAAGTGGCTCGTCCTTAGGATAAAACCCAGTTGTGCTAGGTGGAAGAGAGGAACCCCTTATCAATAAGAATTAATTTTGGGAAATGAATTATCCCGCTTGATGGAATTTGTTCATTTGAGGGGAGGGAGTGGATTGATTTAATGGTCATGTAAGAGAAAGATCAAGTTGAAGTAGGAAAGAAATGTTCACTACTTTCTTTTCAAGGTTCGTTGATGATCATGAGGCTAACAACATTTCTAGTGGTTGTTATACAATCTTCCAACCCATACAACATTCCCCATTGTTGTCAGCAATCCCTGCCAAACTACCCTCCAATATCCCAAAGTTTGACAAGAAGCTTGGAGAAGATCCTAACAATCATGTAATGACCTTCCATCTTTGGTATTCTGCTAACTCCTTAATGGATTATTCCATTACATTAATAGTTTTCCAGATAAATCTCATAGGTTCGGCAACAAAATGGTATATCGAGATGCTGCAAAAATCATTTGTCGAATTTAATTCTCTTTCTATGGAATTTATGACTCATTTCCATCTGCCAATCTCATATGAGACCGATATTGAGCTTCTAACCTCTCTTATGAAATCCACCTCCACTCATATTTCTGGTCATTCTAATGAATGGAGGTGATGGTGATGGTTTATTAAAGCCGCAATTTCAGACCAACTCCCAACATATTGGTTTACTAAGTCACACTTTCCACCCATTTCTAGAGATGTCTCCATGGGAGGTGTTTTTACCAAGGAGCAAGCAATCAACCGTGCTTAATATTTTTACTTGGTTTATTCCCAATCTAGCATGTTTTATTATTTTATTCCTCATTCTCCTTGACCATCAAATGATCTTTCAAGACAAGACTCAAAATCCCATGCCGATGGAATGGTAGGTTATGAAAAGCTATAGTATGTGACCCAATCGACTATTCAACAAGGCCATCCAATGTCCACCCCATCCTCATCCCATACTGTTATAGATACCAAATCTTCTCCCTCTCTTGCATGAAAATCTAAGGTGAATGTGTTTCAATCGAATTCATCTTCGCAACCTAGGCACAAGATAAAAAATAAGGGTAAATCAAAAAATTATTCTAACCATCACGATAGTACAAAAACCCAAGACCCCAATGTTGGGGGGGAAAAATAAAAGAAAGGTAAAATATCCTTGCATGGTATATAAGGAGGACCAATTCACCAAATATTTCCCTCACCTTATCGAGGTTCATCAATACCTTGAGCAAGGGGGATCTCCTTCCCAACTAGCTTTATTAACCAATCCTTTCCCCACCAAGAAACAACAAATGCTATCACAAGCTCCTACACCCCCACATGGGGGAAGTGTAGGGTCCTCAATTGAAAATATTATTATGGTTAAATCAACAGTGGAACTATCCACTAGAGTGAATAACTATGAATCCCAAGAAGGGGAACCTTCATCTAAAGATCCTTCATCGACTACACCACCCAATCTCCCTCTCACTTTAGAAAAACCATCTTATGAACCCATAATCCTCCCTTCAAAAGGGGTACTTTGGTGAACTACCCATAATATGAATTCTTGGGTAGCTCAACACTATATTATAGTGGAAGATATAGATCAGGCACCATGTTGGCACAGGGGTAGACCCAGGGTTCAATGCTTCAACAATGCACCAACAAAACCCTAACTATCGGCCCTTTCAGCAACACCTACGAAGAAGATGAAGTCTCACCCGAGGTAGAGGCAGGGGTGGTTGCATGACTCAAGTGTCTACAACCTAGCTGGGACACAGATATGTGATCATAGTACTTACCAGAGAACTTATTAGTTAACATTCATTAATATTTAACTCTTATCCACTTCGTAGGAGAAAACCCTAATTACAGAACAATGTAGTATTCAACAAGATCTAACACATCCAAGCACTTAGCATATAGAAATAGATCATATCAATCATTCATTCACATCACTAAGCACTAAGCTACTATATGAGATGCATCTAACATATATTGCTACACTAAGCATAACTCACATAACAACCATAATGCAAAAAGCAACCACACCATAGGATATACATGTTTCACCCCCAGCGTGGGGCTACATCCACCAACTCTTCTTCTCTTTATTATCTTAGTTCAATGCACAGAGCCACAATACCCACTCTGCATAGGACAAGAGATCTGTGCGCACCTTGCCAGATCCTCCTTCCCCAAGTTAGGTCACAGCACAAGGCTTTCTTACACAGTCTACACACTATCGTCTTACAATCACTTGCACTTAGCTTTGCAAGTCTTAACACATAGCATGCACAAAGCCTCTATCTCCACACTAAGCCAAAAAAATTCACTACTACTCCTTTCTTACATCACCTAGATATCTATTTATACATTTCAAAAGGGGCCTAAACATGGGTAAACCCATGGGCCAACATCCCATTCTCATTACATAAAACCCTAAACCCAAAAATCCCTAAAAAGGGGGTGAGATCCCACAATCTCCGCTTCGCCTTGCGCTCCACCTTCGATCAGCCTGTCAAAGTCCCAAAAATGGTCAAACATGACCAAGATTCTCCAAAACTTGGTCAAGGGCTAATAGGCCCCTAACACTCACCTGTGACTCGTCCCAAGTCACTCTGATCTAGGTAACTCTGCGTTGAAGGCCTCAATCTTGGCTTTAGTTGCCTCAGCTTGTTGCTTCGTCAGAGCCTCCTGCTTGACAAACTCTAGGGATGATTTTAAGGATATAAATTTATTTTAAAATGTAGAAACCTCTTGGCAAATCTTACTAATCCTTCATATGTCAACTATAAATGTTTGGCGATATTTTTGTAAAAATATTCAAATTTCTAAGTATTTTATATAGTTTTTATAAAATTTAGGCGATTTTTAAGGTAAAATAATTTTATCCTATAGAATTTGGGCGAATCATTTTTAAAATAATGAATCTTGTTTTTGGAAAAACCATGGAAAATTAGCCCATGAGCGAAATTATCCCCTAAAATCATCCATGGATAACTCCTAAAGAACTTTCTTCATCACAGGTCCTTCTAAGCATTGTTCTATTGTGGTGACCACTTGTTCCTTTTCTACACCTCGTCCTTCAATTTCCTCAAAAAGTGTGCAAGCTTCATCTTGCACTGGCTGGATCCTTTGGGTCACTTCCATGAACTTGCTCTAGATGGAATGGACTTGTTGTTGAACCGTGTGTTGTTCTTGGGACCTTTTCATCCTCTCGAGCATGGAAAATGGCTTCAACTGTGCTTGCTTTGTTTCTTCTTGTTGCCTTGCCTCCTGGAGCTATGACTCTAGTGTCCTTAGTTCAGGGTCCTCTGCAGGGCACTCGTAAGTATGTGCACTTCGACTGCTGAGATGTTTGCATTCTAAGGCCAATGCCTTGATTCTTTGGACTTTTCTTCGAGTAGTTTCTTCCTTTTGGTGTCTCACTTCCTGCATAGTTCTTGACAGTTCTTGTAATTCTAGTTTTTCTACTCTTTGTTGGAGCTATTGAATGGCTTCAACAAGCTTTCCCACTTGACTCTCCACTGGGTGTTCTTCCATCTGTTCTAAGCCTGTCACAAAGAGAAGTTCTCTAGTGACTGCTTCATTAACTCCAATATGCTCTACAAGCATCTGTTCTTTCTCCTTCTAGATCTACACTCTATCCTCTGCAAAATTTGCTTGGAGGTCGTATTTTTCTTGTTGGGAAACCCAACATTGATCTATGGATTCCTATTTTACTTTCTTCAGGGCCTCTATGGCCTGTTATTTTTCCTCCTAGACTTGACTAAGGTGAGCTTCTGTCAAGTCTACTAATCTACGTATTTGGGTAGGCTCATCTCCCCACTCTTCTCCTTCTGGTGGTGGTGGTGCAGTAGACACCATGCGGCTCGAATAGAGAGATTGTTGTACTCCTTTAAACTCTACTTCGATCTTGTCAAACATTGTCTCCTTATTGGCTTCGCTTCACTACAAGATATCCTCCGAGGTTTCTGACACAACAAAAATGATAAGGTCAATATCATCCACCATTAGCACAATCTGAAATGGTGGTTTACTGGCTTTTGACTTCTTCTACGATGTAGGTTTATTGGGGGAAACCTTTCTTTTCTTGGATGTCTCAGCTTCATCAAGGGGATCCCTAGGCATTTTTACCTCACCCTGCTCCAGTTTGTCTTATTTCCTGTTGTTCTCTTCCTTTTCTACTTCATCACCTCCTCCCCCTCCAGGTGAATCTGAAGCAGTCTCTTATAATGCATTGTTCAACTCCTATACCTCTTCCTTCTTTTTCTTTCTTCTACTGTTGGGTGCATTATATTCTTCACGAGTGACCACAAGACTACCAATGAGGTCAGGGTCGGACAGTTCTGCCTAGTTGACTGGTATAAGAAACTTTGCGAGCCATTCCTTAGTTATTTCTTCCATGTCCTCCTCGGTGAGCTTATAGTAGGATTGAAGTTCTTCTTTATGTTCATCTCTGCATGCAGTGATATAAATAAAATTTCTATCTATGTGGAACTTCACAAATGGCCTGAACATGTGCAGGGTGTTCAACGTCATACGAGGGAAAGACTCAATAGCCCTCTTCAATTGCAATTAATAGGTGTGGAACACTGCATTTGACTACCATTTCTTAGCCATGTTGCTTGAGTACTAGAGCGTAGTGAACTTCACAGCTAGGGGTTCGGATGGCTTAATATCAGAGAAGGTCACTCCTTCCAGCATCTCCCAAGTATTGAAGGTGATGAGGATCAACATCCAACTGAAATGGAACTCATAGCCCTGATCTTGAGCTTCACGGTCATTTGTAGCACTTCAATGCATTTTCCTGTGAGGTCGATGACAAACCCCGTGACTTGCGTGAGTCAGTTATTCCTTACTAGATTACCAGTGATCAACTGGAAGGCTAGGCACACTGCACCATTCTGGATGGAAGCTACCTTGTAGCCTTTCTTCCCCTTCTCCACATTGCCATAGGTGTCTTTGATTCTTTGCGCCAGGGCATGATCTGCAACCTTCCTTGGATAAACGTCTTGTGGGTTTGGTCCTTGCATGCTTAATCCGGTGATCCGATGGATCAACACCAGATCTGTGGTGATGCATCTATCCAGCCACAAATAACCCCCATGGAAGCAATACAATAGAATTTTAACGCACACATTAACCTCCCGTTTCCTTCCAAAGTGAGGTATCTCCATTACGTTTGGGATGGTGGACTTCACGATGTCCATGGTCCATGAATGGGGGATGATCTTTGACTTTGTCCCCTGTCTTGGTCAAATACTTATGTGGGGTGAGCATGCCATAGGTCCTGCGATCTCCCAAGTTGAAGTCACTGATCTTCAACATTATCATCTGTCCCAACTGCAATCCAACTGTGTGTATCGCCTTCAGGATTTACGCAGTGATAAAGGTGTAGTTGAAGTCCTTCGGGACACTGTCACAAATAACCATGCCAACCAAAGGTGGGATATAGTTAGGTAGGATAGATGCGATGAGATTCACATTCTCCAATTCATCACGATGCTTGATACGTTTCTCAGTAGTGGGTCAGATAGACTGACATTGTGCAGTCGATGGGGATGCTTCCAATCCTCGCATCGATGAAGATTGTCTGCCTGCAGACATCACCTTTTCATCCATCAGGTCTATTAGTGACATAGACGCCTACCCTGTAGGGTCTCTGCGCTGACCTCCCGGTATTCAAGATCGTTTAATCTCTTCCCCGAGCCGAATTAGCTCTTCTAATTCCCTACTAGAATCCCTACTAGAAACCTGATCCACATGTCCTTCTCTTTTCCCACACGGCTTTCCTACATTTAACCATGAGTTTTCCCCAATTCAATTTTAGGTTTCAGGGTTTCACGATCCTTGATGTCAAGAGTTCCTATCCTCTTGAACTTCCGATCTCCGATGAGCCAATTCGCCGATACGGCCCTTTACGCGTTAGCCCTCCTGGCTAAATTCCTAGCCCACGTGACAACAATCCCCATGACCGTAGTCTTATCTCTCATCAGGGTTTCAGACATCGCAATGCCAAAATGCATGGACACTTAGTCCTCAGAATCCTCGATATCCCAATTCTTGATTCTCCGACGTGACGTCAGCTAGGCCCCACAACAATGGAGCTTTTCTCCTTATCAAAATTTCCTCTATCGTGATATCAAACAATTCACTTTGTCGACTCCTGACTCTTGATATGCCAACACTCTGACACACGCACAAATTGACTTTTCCATGTCCCTGACACCTCGTCGGGATTTTGCGACTTCTGATGCTCTTGAAGTCTTTCCCTCAGGATCCGTGAAACGTCGAGCCCTGATCCTCCGATTTGACTTTTCTATCGGGACTTTCGATATCAATTGCCTGACTTCTTGACCTCGAGAACTCCGATATCCCAAGTGTCGATTCTCCGCTATGCTGACAGCTGGCCCCACAAATTGCACTTCCCTCCTTTCAGGGTTTCATACTTCAAAGTTCTAAAATATATGGACTTCCTATCCACAGAATCCCTGATATGCCAATGGACTCTCCTGATCTCGCTACGTGTCCCCCAATAGATGGATGGCTCTGATCCAATCTTGTGATTTCGGGACTTTCGATACCCCGATGACAGAAATTCTCTGTCAACTCAAAACCCCAGTAGTCGATATACTGATGGGTCGCTTGATCCCCGCCATGTGTCTCCACAAACGGACGGCTCAGATCTTTCCCAGGACTTTTACCATAGAAATCCCCGATCTCTTGTCCTCGTGACTCCCAGTATCACGAACGTCGATATCCCGATATGTTGCTCTCGTCGGGACTTTCACCTCAGCTATTCTCGATGGTTTAAACACTGTGCACCTTCCACCCAATCCAATGACTGACGGGTATCTATGTGAACATCCGATGGTCCACAATCTCCTGGGATCACACCTTGGAAACCCGGTCATAACCTCCCTGCTCCTTCACCATATCTGACGGCTGATGGGATTTTTCTCTAGATCTGACAGTTCAGATCATTTCTTCCTGTGCGCTCACTCTAATGCTTTTTGGACGTGAAATCTTCAATGATCTAGATTTCTTCGGCCAATCCGATGACTATTGTGCTCCCTCCTGAGCTGCTGCGCTTTCTTCTAGTACTTGGAAGAATTCCAAGTCTCCAAAGGCCTCGACCTTTGTAAATCGTGACTGGTCGCATTGTGCAAGAGTGTAGGGTGTGACCAAGTCTATTACTCTCAAATTAGGAAAGGTTACAATGAGATGGGATCAAGCTCAGATTTCTCGTAATTCAACCTCGAGAAGCTTGTTATTTTGAGTGTCTAAGAGTTATCCACCATCTCATCTATTTCATCCTATATATTGAGGGTCTCCCATGGGAAAAGAAGGAGTAAACTTATAATATCATATTGATTACGAAGCTTGGGAAAGGAAATCGGGAGAAGATTCATCAAGCTATTTGTTTGTAAGTTGTAAGCCTTTTTCTTTATTAATAGAAGATGCACATGATTTTCCCCTTTAATTGATTACATATGGTGATTATAATATTTATAGAGAGTTATTTTTTTTTATGTATTTGCGTCATATTATTATATCTATCATTGATTGATACATGTTACATTTGATCTTGTGAGAGGTGTTTGTTGGTGTTCTTATATGTGTAAATCTACGTTCATGAAAGTGAAAGACATATTCAAAGGAATGAATGGAAAAGTAACATGCAGGGGAAACCATTGAAATATCGAGTAAGTCCTCCACTCTTTTATCTCAGACATTGCTTCATGTATCATTTAGATCTTGGAAAGTATTTAAATTTCATATCTATTATGTCTTAGGTCTATGAAGAGCCTAAGGGAGGTAACTCCTATAGGGTACATTTATTCTACAACACTTCTCCGCACTCTCCAAATTCTCCTAGCATCTCTCACAATTTTCACCCCATTATTTACCTTGGGCACCAACCAAGGTTTAGAGCCCTAAGGAAAATGTATCCAATTACTCCCCTGATCTTCCCTCTCACTCAGGCTGCTACACATTTCACAAATTTTTGTAATGAGTCTCCAGCTAGAACCACTTGTATATGTTTTCTTATACATTGTTGACCCTATTGACAAAAACATCAGCTTGAGAATGCCCTTCCTATTGTCATCATCATGTAGGGTACTCACCATGGTGGCTTCTCGAGCTTTCTCCTCTCCTCCTAAGCACTGTGTACTCCCACCAAATTGAACACTCCTAAGTTTAATGGAATTTAGTTTCCACCTAGGATGTTCCTGTATAGGCCTCCTATTCATATGATGTCTACTTGATCCTTCCTCCTTGTGTGTTTCTCCCATAACAAACTCACATACCCTTTGGCCTTGTCGAGGAGCCAAATTCTTGTGTTGTCTAGTCAAGAGTTTCTAAGTGTCTCAAGTGTTTCACTTCACTCTTCTCGGTGACGTTAGTGTCGCAAATTCTATGGTCCATTTTGATAAGTGTCATACCTTATTTGTTACACTTTTCCTAAGTGTCTCCACCTCAACACCATGCATGAACGATCCATTACATCCCCTTTAGCATCAAGAAGAAGAAGACACCTTTAAACCCTAACAATTTGGCCTTTTTTCCTCAGTCATGACTCTGTTTGACAATGGAATCCCCCTTTCTATGAAAGGGGGGAATCCATACTCCTATTATAATGCTAGGGGGGATCCTAGATGTGCTATACACCACTCTAAGGGAGCATCCATGAATATTTGGTCAAATCCCATGAATGTAGGGGAAATCTTCAAGCAAATTATGGATGGTTCTGGGATTGTTTTCTTGCTTGCATAAAGATATGATTCAATAATCCTTCCATCCTATCTTGGATAAAGCATAACCATGAAGATAACTCAAATCCTAACCTAATCCACCTTATCCTCAACTACACTCATGGTTTATCCTAGTGGTTATCCCTCCCTGCACCTATATAATTAGGCCATTTCAAAGTGAGAGGGGTGATGGAAAATAAGTGTTGAGGGGTCCAAGATCCTTTGACTCAACAGTAGGAAGAAAACCTGCCTTAGAGGCCCAATTAGACTCTATAGTGTTTGATGAGTTGAATGGTTCTCCAGATCTTTCGATCTGGCCAATTTGTCGATGGGATTTACTAGTGATTAACAGGGTATCTTTCTATGAAAGTTCCTTCTTTAGGATTACTCATTATAGAATCAACTACTAAATTCAAATGTGGAAACAGTTCCTCCTCAATCCAATCACATAACATTTTTGATGAAAATAAAAACAATATGTATCTCTCTCTAAACAAAACTTCTTAATTAAAGTTGCACATAAATAATTCTTTTACAATTCTCAAAAAGAGAGTCTTTGCCAAAACCATTGACCCTTCCCTCGAGGTTGATCCCCTTATTTATAAAGAATCACTAACTTCAAGTAACTACTAAAAGTTTGTGTTAAGTAAAGAAAAATAATGACACGTGGCACTTGATATCTTTGTTCTCTTGATATATTCTAGTGGTTCTACTAGAGTGGATGATTCTTTTCATACTCTGACCACTTGACGAAGAGATCCTTGCATGTGTTATCATACAAGAATATGTGTTGGTCCACCAGGGCTAGAAGGGTTTCCTTTATCTATATTTATCATTCTCTATATCTGATCATCTTGGAACTTAAATGATGCAGTACTACGTGAGCCTTAATCAGGTGTTCCATAAAATTCTTTACCTAACCTGGTGTTATGTTGGCCACCTGTGCGATCTCTGCTTCCCATGTTGAGTCTTGTTATGCATGTTGTTTGAATATGTCATGCAAATTAACAAAGTCTTCAAGTGAGCTGAACTCTAGAAGGCCAATGTATTTCATCTCTCGATAGATCTTCTCCCAACTTTTCTCGCACTCGACCCACCTTTCCTGTATCTTTCACTGAGATTCCTGGGCCATACTTACCCAGTATTCGGCTTCCTTCCTAATTCGGGAGATGTTGTTGTCCATCAGCACTCAGATGCCATGCTCTTCCATGTATTATCCTTTCTATACTGCACAAATATAATCAATTTTCTCCATAGCCTAGTATGCCTTTTTATACCATCTCTCCATGTCTTTATAGGTTTCTAGCCCCATGAGAGTGTCTTCTTAAAAATCAGATAAGAATGTGGTGAAGAGATTTCTTTCGCTTGTGAATTGTGCATATGCTTCTCAAAATTCACTCTTAAGGAAAAATATTGCTTGTGTTGATTCCTGGTAATATTTCGCTAGATGGAGTAGATGGTCCAACTCCTTATTTGTAGCGGTTAGTTCCTTTTCCTCCCATTTTTTTCGATCCAGTGTGGCATCAGTTATAGCCATTCCTGCATTGATTAGCTTAGTTGTCTTCACATTTTTTGTGCTGAGAAATGTTTCTTATGTGGTAACAAGGAGTGTGATATCAAGCATGAGCCTTCTTTTCTTGGTTTTCCTTCTCATCACAACCTTCCCCTTTTGTCATAATAGATCACTTGTATGTCGGTGACCTCATCCAATAGCTCAGGAATCTATTGGTCTCCCCAGATTAGAGTGTTTCCTAGGATTCCTGTAGTATATTTTTGTTCTATGACTCGCTCTTTTACTTCTTTAACATGGGAAGATTTTGTATGTTTTGGTGACTTGACCTCTTGCTGGTGTTCATCAACTGGTGGAGTTTCAACCTTAGATGGGGTGATGGGAATAGGTTCAATACTAAATTGGTGATTGGATGTGGAGGTGTCGATCTATAGTTGTTGTAATTCCTCTTCCTATTCACCAGAGCCCAACTCATCCTTGGAGGTGTCTTTCAGAGTCCTCGATAGGCTGAGAAACTCAGTGTCCAGCATTCTCCCAGACTAGTTTTTTCCTTCTTAGGGAATGGAAGTTAGAGCTTTGGGAGTTAGAGAATATGTTTCTCCTGGTTCTCCCTCCTCCATGATTGGTACCAAGGTTATGAGTGAAACCATTGAGATTTCCTAATCATCATATATGGTAATCAGGTCTATGAGAACATTGGGCACATCTTTCCCACTTGATGTTCTTGTTTCCCCCAACTGCATCACAGCAGTGGTCAATGACCTTTCCTGTGGTGATGTAATGTCTGGGTTTTTTGGATAAGCAGTCTCCTCCAGTGGGGTTGATTCTGAGCCATTTAGCTCCTCTCTGATGTTGATTGTGTCGTTCGGGGTTACCATTATGGGTTTTAATAGTTACGGATCATTTTATAACCTTTGGATGACTCTTTGGGATTATTATAACAAAAACATCCCTCTCCTCTATGACTCTATGGCTTATACTTCTATGTTCTCTTCCTTAACCCTAAGGGATTCTTGAGTCATTTTTTCTATCGTTTCAACCTGATCATCCATTTTCATGGATTTAAATCTTGTCATATTGGGGTTAGCATTTCTCTGGAGCACCTCCTCCCAGTCCTGGGTAGATTCTATAAATAATTCATCTTCAAACTTATCATGTGCATATGGAAAGAAGGAGGATACTTGTGATGCATGCTGAAGTAATAGGCCTTTAGGGTCATGTTTGCAAAATCGACCTGTGGGGAATCTATATTTTAGTTGGCTCAAACATTCTTCTTCATCTTGCACAATATACTTCACCATGTAAAACCCTATATGGAAACCATAGGGTAAGAATGCTCGCTTCTTGTCTTTAACTATGGCATTATAGCCCTACAAGATGGTTTGGTAACATATTTCTCCCATGATGAGATGGTATGGGATGTGAGAAGGGAGTAAATGTAGTGTGACGGTGGCCCCAAACACCTTGATATAAGTATTGGTCTCCTCTAGGTACCAGTGGCCTACTTTTGAGATCATTTTCTTGGCCCGAAAGTCTTGGGCATTCTTTCTTAAAAATAATAAAATAGACCCGAGCTATAAATTCATCACAAATGAGAGAATAGGATTTTTTGTACCTATTTTCCCATAGAATGTTTAAGTAGACATGTACAGGTAGCTTGACAACATGCCAACCTAGATTCATGCTTGCGAAGATGTTCCTTGCACATATTACGTCTAGTAGGTAAGATGCCATGTCAAAAATAGGGGTTTCACAATCCTTTTGTGTCTGGGCCTGCAATATGTTGGTGCTCAATTGTTTTGAAGTGATTTCTCCCCAGTTGAATATGCTCCCGGATATGGCCACAGTGTATGCCAGGGGAATCCATGCTTCTAAAAACTTGGCGCAATTACTTTCCCTATACAATCGATAGATTAGATCCATTAAATAAATCTATGGCTCTCTAAGGTTTTTTGTTCCATACCATTTGTTGCTCTAGTTTGTAATTTTTTTGTCTTCCTTCCACCACGAGGCCATTAGTCTATTGATGTCATGGAACTCATATAATTTTACCACAAAATCAATATTTAATCTCTCCTCTGAGTCCCTGAGTTTTTAATATTTTTGGACTTCTATCGGGAGAAAAACATTGATGCATCCTCCATTTTCATCATTGACCAGGCACTTCATTGTGTCTGTGTGGTCGATTATCCACCTTAGGGTCTCAATACAGGACAAGATCTGGGTTTGAAAAGCTACCATAGGTAGACGTGCCCACCGAATGTTTAGAAAAACCTGGTCGTCGAGCGTCCTTACATCCGGACCACTGTGGGGTGTAAATTTTGAGTAATCTTCCTGGTAAATCCTCTTGAAAAAATATCCCCACTATGGGAGCACCATATTCTACCCAGTGCTCACCTCTACGTTGCCAAATATAGGGGGCTGAGAAATTTCCTTCTTATTAGACGTTATGATGACCAAATCCACTTTAATAGAAGACTCTAACTGCCTCACAGAGCCGGGGGAAGATCCTTCACCGACCTCTACTTCTTTCAATTTTGGTGCCCTTGGCGAGCGTCTAGTCGTTGGCTTCCTTGGAGGAATTTTCCTGCAAAAAGAGTAGAGTTAGACACCGCCTTGCAAAGATTATATTGATATATAAATAAATGTGACCACCGAAATGATAAAATCAATACATACCTATTCTTCACACTAGCTTAATTTGGTTTAAAATTATGAGAATTGAGTGAAACTCTTGAGATGTTATTTTCACTCCTATGAATGCTCTGAGAATGAGAAACTTGTGTATAGAATGTTGGGGTTCAAAAATGTCTTAATAAATTAAACACAGAGAAATATTACCTTGTCACATCAGTTCTTCAATTCGGGGTGTAAATGTGGTTTTACACAATCCATCACCAAGGTCCAAATTATGCTCGAGATTAAATGTGGTCTTAGGCTGGCAACACATGAGCAGTCTACGTTGTGGTTCATCGAAACTTTCAAATCCTCATTATTCGCTTGGTGTAGGGGAGAACAATGTATGTAGAGTGAAAAATTGATTGGCCTATTAAATGATGAAATTCAATCTTATTTTGTGTTGAAAACATCCCATCATTCTACTAATTTAAACAAGTGGATCGGGGGTCCGCATTTTTGTTAGACAATGTTCGTTGATATATTTTAGAAAAAGATTCGATGCTGATCCAACTTGTCGTACAATGATAATGTAGAAATGATGACTTGGAAGTGCAACTAGGACACGGGGAAAACTAAGGTGACTCGGGATGAAACTAGGCTGTACGAATTTCCTACACGGAAAAGACACGTGGCGTTTGAATTTGTATCCTTCGCCTAATATTTTATTAGGAATCAAGGATTTTCGTTAGATATGCACTTTGAAAAATAGGTCTTATCCCACTGATTCCAAATAAGTATCGAGGATCGGTGATCAGGGAGATGTTGAAACAAATGTTCCCGTATTACATCCCTAGAAACATGCTGATGTCGAAAATACATTGGTGAATGGTGATCGTTGATCAATGTGTCAACGAGAAAATTTCCACAATTTAAATCTTTGGGATTTCACTAAATCTAAACAATGCATCCATAATTGTATATTAGAGGTTTGTTATGTCCTATGTTATTGTTTTTCCATTTCATATTTTTCCAACACCGATGGGATATTGGTAATTTTCTGAAAACTTCTTCATGAACATAGTTAGTAATCGACACACTCCTTATTTTTTCCCAATGATGATGATACATCGATGATCGATGATTATAATTGCTTCATGGTAATTTTACTACTCAGATTTTAAATAAGAATATACAACTAAGATCGATCGACGATTATCATTGCTACATGGATCACAATCTTAGTTGTGTATCCTTAGTTAAAATGCCAAGTTCTTTTTAGAGAAAATTTTCAATTAGTTCAATGAGTTCAGAGAAAACTGATTGTGACCAATGATAGAACAAGAGCGCATATAAATTTTGTTGATTTCTACACAACTAAATATTTAGACAAGAAAAAGTGGTACCCAAAAGAAAAAATCTCAAAAAAATTTAGGGTGTGCTGAGAAAAAAAAATCTTTGTTGCTTCCCTAGAGCTTAGCTTGTGCAAAACGTATTTGAGAAAACATCAGACCTTGTTTCCATCCAAATTTCTGCATCTGTGCATACACAAATTCCTAGGTTTTCAAATCTGGATCGATCGATGGGGTTCAAATTTTCTTCCACCTTCATTCCTTTTGACCATGATCCACGTCCTTCTTTGACATGAGCCAAGTAGAGTGTCCAATGGCCTAAGGACTTTTAGTTAATACTCTCTAGCAATGGTGTTGCTCCACTACCAGTGACTGTCCATAGATCCGGCGGAGTCACCCTGACATTACAGACCTTGCTCCACTACCAATGAGAATCCATAGACCTGACAAATTTATCTACATACCCTTTCAGACTTTGCACTCTCTGTAATTCAGTTTATGTTCTTTAGGCAGTAGTGCGAAGAGTGAGGCAGAGAGGAGGATTTTTGTTGTCAACAAAGGAGATTTGTTAAGGTGGAAATTTCTCTATCTTCGTCCATAGGTATGTGTGTTCTTTTCTAACTTGCCAAATTTTCTTTTCAGCTTCACTAGACCACCAACTAGATGATTTCATCGCTCACCGAGATAGTGTGCCCGCAAAGAAAACATGAGGGATTTTTTTGGAATTTTGAGTCTATTCAGCCTCTCTTATTCTTCATGCAAGCGCAGGTCAGGAGTAAAGTTTGTATCATCATATCCCCTCAATAAATACCTAATTGAATCATTATTTTGCAACACACAACTCGCTCAAAAATTGAAATGACAAAACATAAAATAATTAAACAAGTATCAACAAAGGAAACTTAATTTTTTCTTTTCTTTTATGAGAAGTATCATTTTAAGTCTTGGTCGTTCACCGAGAGGGATTCTAGTTTGCCTCTGAAATTTTGCAACTGATATATGCTTGCACTAACTTTCTTGGATACCTGCAAAGGTCAGAGCCATAGATTTTGGAATTTCGAATGTTTTCCCTTAGTTTTGTTTGCTCTATCCCATTTCAGGAATAAGTCACCTACTTCACAACTCTTCTCTTTGGCCTTATGCTTGTCAAACCATATTTTAACCATTTGTTTATGAGCGGTGAAATTATATTTAGCTTTCTCCCTTTCCTCTTTAAGCATGAATAGGGTATCAATTCTTTGTTGAATAACTAATGAGGGTTGTCTTATTGAATCCTGAGCGAGATGTAGTGATAGAAGATACAACCCATTTGGGAGAATGGCTTCTTGTCCATCCACCAGAAAGTATGGAGATTTTCCTATAGCTTCCTTGGGTGTTACTCTATCTTCCCATAAGGCATTATGAAGTAGGCTATGTCAATTCCTCTAATTGTCTTCGACTGTTTTCTTCAATATCCTCACTAGGTTTTTATTAGTTAATTTTTCTACCCCATTTCTTTGTGGGTAGTAGTTTGCAGAGTATCTTATTATGATCCCTTTGTCTAGAGCGAACTCTGTTAATAGAGTATAAGAAAAGTAGGAAGCATTGTCAAAAAAGAGAATGGAAGGCATCCCAAACCTTGTGATTAGATGTTTCTCTATGAATTGGATTACAACCTTTTTGTTCACATGAGTCAGAGGGATGGCCTTTGTGCATCTTGTGAAATAATCTGTAGCAGTCAGTATATGTTTATGTTGTTTTGAATAATTTATAGTAATATCCCCTATGATGTCTAACCCCCATTGATCGAACAGTCTGGATATGGTCAATAGTTGGAGTGGGACCACTGCCCTCTTTTCTCTACCAACGCTCATTTGACAAGATTTACAATTTATAACATATGTATGAGCATCCCTAAATAGAGTAGGCCAATAATAATTGGCTCTTAATATTTTATGAGTTGTGGTATCTCTTGAAAAGTCTCCACCCGCAAGACCATCATGGAGATCCCTCGAAACCTTTTCTGCATCTTCATGTTCGAGACATATTAGGAGTACTCCATCATAATTTACACAGAAAAGTACTGAATTTATGAGGCGATATTGTGCATATTTTATCCTAAGAGATCTCCTTTCCTTAGGGTTTAGATTTTCTGGGAAAGTCCCATGATGTAGGAGGTAAATCAAGTTTCAATACAAACATTATTTCCCTAGGGGAATGTATAAAACTTCACTGCACCATAATGCTAGTTCATTCTCCCATCTAGGGCCTTCATTTATTAGATCTTGGGTTTCTATGGCCAGTTTACACAATCCTTGTCCCTTAACTAATTTGGAAATTTTTATATCTAGATCAAATTCTTGGACAACTGCCATCCAATTTCCCCTTCTCTCTCCCATCTTCTATTGAGTGAACAGGGATCGAACTGCAAGATGAGGCATGATGAATTTGGTTTGATTTTTAGGGATGTAAGATCTGAAATGTTTCATTGCTTTGTATACTGCATAAGCCTATTTATCTATAGAAGGGTAGTTCAGTTCGACTCCCTAGAGATTAGTGCTCATAAATGATATTGGTGCCTCATTGTTGTCAGCATCTTTCTGGGTCAATACTGCAAGCAAGGACTGGTCGGAGGCAAAAGTATAGAGGAAACAATCTTTACTAAAATCGGGACTTCACAACACCAGAGCTTGAGAGATTGCAATATTGATATTGTTTAAGGCATATTTTTTATCGTCATCCCATTTAAACTCTGCATCCTTACGAATATTTTTTTTTAATGGTTTGACAGTTTTAACAAAATCGGGCGTGAACTTCCTCACAAAGTTAGTTTTGTCAAAGAAGGATTGCATAGCCCTTTTGTTATGGGGAAAGAGAAGTTGATCTATTGCATTTTTTCATTCAAGGTCTATATGAATTCCTACTTGAGATATAATATGACTTAGTAGTTTCCCTTCCTCTACACCAAAGATAGTTTTCTTAGGGTTCAAAGATATTCTGTATTTCCTACACCTTTCAAAAATCTGGGCTAGATGTTGGATGTGGTCTTCTCTGTTCTTTGAATACACATTCACATCATCCAAATATACTACTACACACTTGTTAATAAATCCCCAAAAGGCTACATCCATGTCCATTTGGAAGGTTTCCCCTACATTAATCAACCCAAAGGGAATGCATTTATAAGCAAAAGTTCCCTACTTGGTTCGAAAAGTAGTCTTCAATCAGTCTTCCTCTAAAATTAGGACCTGGTTATAACCTAAGAAACCATCTATAAGTGAAAATATTTTAGAACCATACACAGTCTACAAGATTTTTTCCATGGGTGGGACTAGGTAGTTATCCTTTTTCGATGCTCTGTTAAGGTTTATGAAATCTACACACATGCAGATCTCCCTAGATTTTTTCCTGACAGGAACCAAACTGGCTACCTAGGAAGAGTGTCTAACTTGAAAGATAATCTTAGCATATAATAGTTTCTTAAGTTATTGATACACAAAGGGTTCTATATATGGATGATACTTTCGTAATTCCCGTTGGAAAGGTTTTATCCCATGTTTCAATAGGATTATGTCTTGTATAATGTGAGTATCATATGTTTTCAGTTCCTTGTAAGACCAGGCAAATATATCTTGGTATTACCTAAACAATTTGATATAAGCTTTCCTATATTCTTTGGATATTGTCTTACCCATATTCACGTTCTTGGGGTTCTCAAGGGTGCCTAAGTTTATAGTTTCATGTAAAGGACATGAGCTCCCTATTTTTTCATTCTTTGACCTCTTAAAACTTTCTCTCAAGTTGAGGAGATATTCCAAATTGGCCACCCCTTTAGGTATCGTGTGAAAGTTGGGATGATCATCAACATGGTATTTTCCCCTTTTTTTTTGGTGGGATTAGTTTTCTGCTAGTTTCTCTTGGAATACCTCATCATCAATAGCCAAATATTTAAAATTCTTTTGATTAGTTAGAAAATCTACAATCTATTCATCTCCTTCAAAAATCTTCCAATTAGAAATATTGTTGGGTACTGATGGTCTATAGAGTAGTTCCATAGTGAACCTAGAGGCTTCATAGTATTCTAAAGGAGATAACCTTGAGGATATAGTGGATATGGAATCAACAAGTGTGTGTTTTTCCCTGGGAACCGAGGTAATGTTGAAAGCCTCAAAATTGTCTATCAGGTTGTGTACCATCTACTGATAACTCTTTAAATGAGGTAAATTTCAATGTATAGTATTCTTTACTTTCCTGACAATGATTTCAAAATATCCAAATAATTTTAGTTTCTTGATGTCTAAGTCAATGGCTCTCTTCAGTCCCTGGACTAGGGCTTCATATTCAACTGTATTGTTGGTGCATTCAAGTTCTAACCTACAGAATAAGAAATTTTGTTTCCCTTTCGGGTCAATAAGGATGAACCCTTCTCCTGATCCTTCTTACAATTTAGAGACATAAAAGTACATGGTCCACATCAGAGGCGAGGGTTTTATTGTTTCCACATGGATAATTGTTTCTTCAATTTCAACCTCCTGGGACACTACTTTCGTCGAGAGTTCTTGATGGATCATACTTTCCTCCGAGGCCACTAGTGAATCTATCTGAAAAACCATTTCAGACCTTTCCTTGGACGGTATATCGGATTGATAAGGAGAAATATTACCGAAATTAGAATCACAAGAATAATTACATAACACAAGAAAATATGTTGACAAGGGTTTGTTAGGCGTCTCTAAATCAGTGATAGTACATTTATGATATATCTCTCTATAAATCCTGATCATGTTTTGATGTCCTTTTAATGGCAACCAGAGGTGATCCCAATTAGTTCTAAAATATCTGTTTAATTTCCCAGACCAGTCTCAGCTAAGAAATAGGCCATAATCCTCTGGGATGTATACTATGATTATGTCAATTACTTGGACAAAATTAGGGTGAGTAGCCATCCTGATCATGACATTGTTCAACTCCCCAATGAACTTTACTTGGGTTCTGTCCAATTGTATAACATGTTTATCACTTTTTAGCAGGGTAGCATTCAATTTCTTATAGATTGATAATGGAATGACATTTGAAGATGACCCTGAATCAACTAGAAAATTATGTAAATTTCTGTTGAAAACCTCAAAGGTTAATGGGAAAGGAGGGACAAAAGGTCTCTCCTTTTTATCTATGGATCATGCGTTAACATTTGGTTTATTCATTAAATCTGCAGGGGACAACACATTTCCTTGATCAATTTATTTCACAGGGGTATTTGTTAACTTCAACGCTTGCAATAGGAAATCCTTTTGTTGGGAGATCATGCACATGTCCATGACTGACACATTAGCCTTCATATTATTTAAGTCCTCTACTATTTTGTAGTCTAGTTTAGGTGTTTTCCATGTGGGTATGTTTATAGGGTTTCTTTGGGAGACAACCAATGATTTTGAGTGATTAGCTACTTGTTTCCCTCTCAAGGATTGAACAATGGTAATATTATTTTGGACCGATTGACCCCTACTTCACGTTTGTGTAGCCAAAACCTCAGCGGGTGCTTCCTGGAACTCAAATACATCATCGAGAGGCATTGGCAAGTCAATATACTAAAACAAAATGGTTGTTTCTTCTGGTGGCTCAATTTCTTCCTGATCGGTGATATTTACTACTGAGCCACTTGATTGTTCGATAAGAGAAACTTAATCTAGGAACTAATTGGCCATTAAACTCATAGCGTGCACCCATTAGGGACAATATATTTCATAATGTTTCTCTTGATGGTACATACAAAAAGTGTTAGATGTTACATTTTGCAAGCCGATGTTCAAGTTGGTCGAGGGAGGTTCAATTTCTTTGAAAGGAAGGTTTATTTTAAAAAAGGTTTTATAAGGCCTTTGACCTTGGTTTCCTTCCCCGACACTTCTTTTCATGTCTATGATTTTGTTTGAAAGTATATATATCATCCGTTGTAGTTCTTCTATGTCCCCAACTCATTTTTCGAGACATTGTCTTGTTTGTTTTCTGAGGGGTCTAGTCAACAAAATTCCTCTCCTAGGTGAAGGTTGAGCTTCCTTCTTAACTAGTGCGACTCGGCCCTCTTTGCATCCATTCATTTGGAAATCGATTTTTTTGGCTTCCTCAAAATTTTCAGCTAGGGTATGTTTGGCAACCCTTTTTACGAACATGAATATGGAAGCAGGGAGAGAATTAGCGTATACCTCAATCTGCAACTCCTGAGTAGGTTTAGATTTGGGTTGGAATTTGTTCAAGATAGTAGTAAATGGTTTATTGAAATATTTAACCTTCTCTTTTGAACTCATGGTGGCGACGAAACATTCAGCCATTAAATATCTTGTGATGGTTTCTTCTGCAAATTTGTCTAAGAAATATTTTTGAAACTTCATCCAACTGGTTAGGGATCCAACAGGAAAGTTAAAATACCAAGTAGAGGCTGAATTCTTAAAGGTATAGGGGAAAATCCTACAAAATACATCCTCATGTTGTACATTCATCAATATTATAGTTAATATGAACTTTTTGATATGGTCTTCAGGAAATCTAGAGGTTTCAAGGTCAAATTTGCGGAGTAATTTTTCCGGATGTCGGGGTAGGTTATGTACCCATCCTGGGATTGCCAGGGAATCTCTAGTAACCCATGATTTATTATTTTGAAGTTGTTTTCCACTCTCATCATTTTTGTCGTTATTATCCTCCATGTATTCTGATTAAGAAGCTGAGTGATCTGAGTTAGAGCCTTCTTCGTCAGATTCAAAATCGTCAAGTTCAGAGTAGTTACCAATTGGTGTTTCGGGGATCAGATTACGGGGTTGTTCAATCTCAGTGAGGGAAAATATATCAGGTTTTCTACCATGTTAACAAAAACTTGGTCAGGGGAAAAAATTGTTCTTCTTACATTTTTTCTACAAGGAAGTAAATGAGCTAAGGGTAACGATCCAAATTGTCGGGCGTAAGCTCTTGTGACTCTTCTGAACCGGTTCAACTCCTCATGGGAGAGAGCGTAAGGTATTTTAGGGAATAGGTGTGCTACTTCCTCGTGCTGAGGTGAGTTATTCATTTCGAGAGTAATCTCTATATGTGGGTTGTCTTGAGAATGACTAGCCATGCATGTGATCTATTTTGAATCTACAGGCTATGAGAAATATATTATATGAAATTTCATTACCCAGTCATTCGTTCGATCCTCCTTCTAGCGCCAATTTTATTGAGGGGTACAAGATCCTTTGACTCAACAATAGCAACCAAAACTTCCTTAGAGGCCCAATTAGACTTTGCAGCATTTGATGAGTGGAATGGTTCTCCAGATCTTTCTATCTAGCCAATTTACCAATGGGCTTTACTAGTGATTAGCAGGGTATCTTTCTGTGAAAGTTCCTTCTTCAAGTTAAACGATTCTCTTTTTGTATTTTATATTATTATATAAGTCCGATAAAATTAGGGGGGTGGTATAAACCAACTGATAGAGGAAATTATCAACTACTGAAGAATGTTGAGCTTGGGATAACCCTCATGCTCTAGCGTACAAACAAGGATATTCACACCTATTACATGCCTAGTAATAATATGTTAACTTGTTGGTATTTCAACACTGACTGAGATGACAGCTATGGAAAGAAAATACACATGTAATAAAGATAAGTGTAAGAAAAATAGTTTCCATAGCTCTACCATCAATCACATATTAACACAATGATTCACTTTTCATCATTTAGAACAAAATAACTATTTAAAGTATTGAAAATTTATCTTATCAATAAATTCATAAACTCTTACTTTTTATAGCATCAACTACTGAATTCAAAGATGGAAGTAGTTCTTCTTAAATCCAATCACATAATGCTTTTGATGAAAATAAAAACAATTTGTCTCTGGCTCTAAACAAAACTTCTTAATTAAAGTTGCAGAGAGATATTCTTTTACAGTTCTCAAAAAGAGGGTATTTCCCAAAACCATCAACCCTTCCCTTGAGGTCGATCCCCTTATTTATAAAGAATCACTAACTTCAAATAACGACTAAAATTTTGTGTTAAGTAAAGAAAAAGAATGACACATGGCACATGATCTCTTTATTCTCTTGAGATCGTTTGGTGGTTCTACTAGAGTGGATTATTCTTGTCGTACTCTGACCACTTGACGAAGATATCCTCACATGTGTTAGCATATGGGAATCTGTGTTGGTCCATTAGGGTGAAAGGGTTTCCTTTATCTCTATTTCCCATTCTCTATATCTGATCATCTTGGCACTTAAACATTGTAGTACTACGCGAGCATTAATCAAGTGTTCCATAAACTTCTTTACCTGACCCGATGTCATGCTCACCACCTGCGTAATCTCTGCTTCCCATGTTGAGTCTTGTTCTACATGTCGTTTGACTATGTCATGAAAATAGACAAAGTATTTAGGTGAGCCGAAATCTAGAAGGCCAATGTCTTTCATCTCTCGATTGATCTTCTCCCAAATTTTCTCATACTCGGCCCACCTTTCCTGTATCTTTTATTGAGGTTCCTGGGCAACACTTACCCAATATTTATCTACCTTCCTAATTCAAGAGATGTTTCTATCCATCAGCACTCAGATTCCATGGTCTTCTGTGTCTCGTCCTTTATGTACTGAAATGATATAATCAATTCTCTCCACAACCTGGTATTCCTTTTCATACCATCTGTCTATGTATTTACATCTTTCCATCCCTATGAGAGTGTCTTCTTGAAAATCAGCTAAGCATGGGATGAAGATATTTATTTTTCTCATGAATTGTGTGTATTCTTCTTAGAATTCACTCTTCAGGAAAACTATTGCTTGCATTAAGTCATGGTAATATTTCGCTAGATGGTGCAGATGGTCCAATTCCTTATTTTCGGTGTCTAGTTCCTTTTCATCCTATTTTTCACAATCTAGCATGGCATCAGTTATATCGATTTCTGATGCAAACCCCCGAACCCTCAGGCTAGAGTCCACACAGGATCTTTCAACTTCGACCCTTTTGAGTCTGAATGACTCTCTTAAATCCTCTTGGGAAATTATTTACTCCCCCCTTTTCGGAGTGAGTTCATAGGCCCTCCTAGGTTTTGCCCATGTGATCATTCACCAACATAAACCCCAAAATCAAAAACCAACTGACTTCAGGACTTTTCCCTTTTTCTTTTTGGGATACCGGATTTCGCGATTTCATGAATCTCGTGGTCAAGCACCTCAACTCTTCGACCTATGGATCCAGAAAATACTAACACTTGGCCTTTTCTAATGTCAATTCTGGCTTTTCATCTTTAGTGAATTCAGGAGTTGTGATGACGTGCAACTCTACTCTCGACCCCTAGAGTCCCAAAATTTCGACTTCCATTTTACTAAAATGACATCTCCTCCTCTACTTTCACGAACCTCGATAGAAAGTCTTCTGTCCTTCCCCGTGTCACCTTCTCTTTGTTTCAGGTTTCCGAGTATAGGGAATTTTCTGAAACACTTATACTCTTCCCCGCTCCTTAGGGATTCGTGGCTTCGGAAAATTCGATGTGGAGTGTAGACCCTTGTCAACGGGAATGCCGAAATCTCGATTTCCGAAATGTCAATAATCCTCTGCCATGACTTTTGATTTTGGGTTTTCTCCCCTGTCGCATCTTGACCTATTTCCCTTGGGACTTACAAAACCCCAAACCTCGAGGTTTCAAAAACTTAAACTTGCTTCTCCTTACTTCCACACACGAATACCTCCTTTTCGTGTTTTGGGGGTTTGATCAGTCAAGGAATTTGACTTACACTTCGGACTCTTGAACCCCAAAATGCCAAAATGATCTGACATCCCAATAGGTCAAGATCAGTGGCTCCTTATCCTCTTTGCATCTCCTATAGATCCTACGTTTCTCACTATTTCGAGAATTCTTCTCGAAGAATTCCGACCATCCAAATTTCTTCTTCAAAGGCCTCTGGTTCTAAATTGAGCCTACGATCCTCATTTTGAACCTATCCTCTACATGGTGATCAAAGTTCTCTACCTCCTCTTGAACACCTTGAAGGTGTGAATCGTCCTGAGCTTCCTTTTCCCAAACTCAAATATCCTAAGAGATTTATGCACGCACTCCTTGCGGAACTTCTTCAATTCTCTCCTTGGTTGATAAGTTCTGAACTTCCAACCATCTTGTGCACACCTTGCATGGCTTCTGTGCCTAACTTGCACTTCTGTGGAAAATGAGAGCAATGGTATCCCTCTTGATATTTCATAGATGAACTCTGAACCCGTCGACGCACTCCTTGCAGATGCTTCACTGCACTCACTACAAGAACTCTACTCAAGAAGAGAAATAATTGAAACCCATTCCCTTACTCTCTCAGACTTCAAATACTTAACGTGAAATCATACATACATAGCATAATAGCATATGCACAACGGAAAGAGTAAAACAACCATAAGCATAGCATTCATCACGTGTACACAGAAAGTATTAGAACACCATGAGTCTGAATCAAAGTTTCATATATTAATCTTAGAACTTTTGTACATGGATTCTTATCTGCTACTCTATGTTTCTCCTCTATGCTAATTCTCTTAATCATACAATCTCTGATTGATACAATGATACAAAGATGAGGGTTTCTATAGTCATTTTCCCTCCAGCTCCTAAAACTGTCTAATCTAGAATTTAAATCTACCTACTTTCATTAACTATGCATAAATGCCTCTACACCTTACAGATGAGAGCAGATCGTTCAAGAGTTGTTTACAATATGGAAGTACAACTTATTAACTATTTCATTAATTTCCGCGCATCCAAACTTTCAAAAGCATTTCAAACATTTTCAACATGTGCCAAAAATGTGATGGCGCTCATCCTAACTGTCTTCCACCTCCATGCTTGCTTGCTGTTGACGATGCTCCTGCATCAATTTCCACGTCGATTAGCTTAGTTGTCTTCACATTTTCTTTGCTAAGAAATGTTTCTTCCGTGGTAACAAAGAGTGTTCTATCAAGCATGAGCCTCCTTTTCTTGGTTTTCCTTTTCATCAAATCCTTCCTCTTTCTTTCATAAGAGATGCCTTATATGTCGATGACCTCATCCACTAGCTCAGGAATATGTTGGTCTCCCTAGGTCAGAGTGTTTCCTAGGCTTCCTATTGTATATATTTGTTCTATGACTGTCTCTTGTACTTATTTAACATGGGAAGATTCTGTAAGTTCTAGTGACTTGACCTCCTACTGGTGTTCATCGCCTAGTGGAGTGCTGGCCTTAGATGGGGTGATGGGAACAGGTTCATCACTAACTTGGTTATCTCTTATGGATGTGTCGATCTCTAGCTGCTGCAATTCCTCTTCCTATTCACTAGGGCCTAGCTAATCATTCAAATTGTCTTTCAGAGTCCCCGATAGGCTGATAAAATCAGTGCCCAACATGCTTCTGACCTGTTTTTTTTTCTTCTAGGAGTTAGCATTGTACCTACTCCCTAGTTGAGCCTTCTCTTGGAGATGGCCATAGTGTATTCCAAGGGCATGTATGCCTTTGAAAACTTGGCGCAATCCCTCTCCCTGTACAATTGGCAAATTAGATCCATTAAATAAATGTATGGCTCCCTAAGGTTTGTTGTTCCATACCAGTCATTTCTCCAATTTGTAAATTTTTGTCTTCCTTCCACCATGAGGCCATCAATCTGCTGGTATCATGGAAATCATAGAATTTTACCATGAAATCGGTATTTAATCGCTCCTTCAGGTCCCTGAGCTTGTAATATTTCTGAACTTTTGTCAAAAGAAAAACATCGATGCATCCACCATTTTCATCATTGACCAGGAACTTCACTGCATCTGTGTGGTCGATTATTCACCCCAGGGTCTCAATATAGGACAAGACTGGGGTTCAGTAGGATACCATATTTAGGAATGACCATTGAATGTTTGCAAAAACCTGGTTGTCAAGTGTCCTTATGTCTAGGTAATTGTGGGGTATAAATTCCAAGTAATCTTCTCAATTGATCCTTTTGAACAAATCTCTCCACTGCGGGAGAATCATATTCTACCTAGTGCTCACCTCTATGTCGCAAAATGCAGGGTGCTGGGAAAATGATTTCTTAGTAGACATTCTGATGACTGACTACGTTTTACTAGCAAACTCCAACTGCATCGCAACGCTGGGAGAAGATCCTTCATCGACCTCTACTTCTTTCAATTTTGGTGTCCTTGGCGAGTGTTTGGTCCTTGGATTCCTTGGAGGAATTTTCCTACAGAAAGAGTAGATTTAGACACCATCTTCTAGATATGATACAAATATATAAATAAATGCAACTGCCAAAATGATAAAATCAATACATACCTCTTCTTCGCACTAGCTTAATTTGGTATAAAATTCTGAGAATATAGTGCAACTCTTGAGACACTCTTTTTTCTCCTTTGACTTCTTTGAGAATGAGAAACTTGTATATAGAATGTTGGGGTTCAAAAATGTCTTAATAATTTAAACACGGAGAAAACTTACCTTTTCTCATTAGTTCTTCAATTCGAGGTGTAAATGCAGTTTTACACAATTCATCACCAAGGTCCGAATTATGATCTAGATTAAATGTGGTCATAGGCTGGCGGTGTAGGAGAGAGATACGTTGTGGTTCATCGAAAATTTAAAATCCTCATTATTCGGTCGGCGTGCGAGACAAAAATGTATCTAGAGTGAAACAATAATTGGCCTATTAAATGACAAAATACGATCTTATTTTTTGTCGAAAACATCCCATCATTCTGCTAATTTAAACGAGTGGATTGAGGGTTGATGTTTTTCTTCGACAATGTTTATTGATATATTTTAGAAAAATATCTGATGCCGATCCAACTTTCCGTACAAAAATGATGTGGAAATGCTGACCTAGAATTGCAATTAGGACACAGGGCAACCTAAGGTGACTCAGGGTGAAACTAGGTCGTACGAATTGCCTACACGGCAAAGACACGTGGCATTTGAATTTGGCTCCTTCACCTAAGAGTTTATTTGGAATCAGGGATTTTCATTAGATTTGTGCTTTGAAAAACATGTCCTATCCCACCAATGCCTAAGAATTATCAAGGATCGACGATCGGTGGGATGTTGAAACAAATTTTCCCGTATTACATCCCTCAAAACTTTTCGACGCCGAAAATACATCGATGATCTGTGATCGATGTGTCAACGCTAAAATTTCCACAGATTAAATCTTTGGGATTTTACCAACTCTGAACAATGCATCATTAATCAGTGATTAGAGGTTTGTTATGGCCTATGTTAGTGTTTTTCCCTTTCATATTTCGCCGACACCGATGGGATATCGACAATTTTATGAAAACTTATTCATGAACATAGTTAGGAATTGATGCACTCCTCCTTTTCTCCTGATGTCAATGATACATTGACGATCGACAATTATTGTTGCTACGTGGTCATTTTACTTCTCGGATTTTGCCGATGACAAAAATAGGTGTGTGGATCACAATCTTAGCTGTGTATTCTTAGTTAAAATACCAATTTCTTTTTAGAGAAAAAATTTAATTAGTTCAATGACTTCAGATAAAACTGATTGCGACCGATGAAAAAACGCAACTAGCACATATAAATTCCATTGATTTCTACAGAACTAAATATTCAAACAAGAAAAAGTGGTACCCAAAAGAATAAATCTCAAAACCTTTTAGGGTGTGTTGAGGGCTCAACAAGAAGGAATACCTCAAACCTATGATATTGTGAAAGAGATCCAAACCTTTGTGAATAACTGAGTTGAATTCATGTTCAATGGATGAAGAAATAATCTTGGAGGATTGCAACATCATCAAGTTGTAAAATTCTTTATTTTCATTGAATATAATAACTTGACCTATTTTTGTTACATATTCTTGTTCATTTCTTGTCTATTTTATTACTTGGTGTAAGTTATCAATTTGTAGGGTTTCTATCGCATAATCATTGATAGTAGTAGGAGAAGGTTTCTTTGTTCTTGTATGTTTGACTTCGTGAGGGAGATGCTTGGATTAGAGCTCAACCATTGGAGCGATGAGGAAAAACTTTGCAAATCAGATGCATATACCTTATCCCCTTCCCTCTCAAACCTCCCACAAGAAAATAGAATAGTTAGTTAGGAGGATGTTTGTGTCCATTTGTTAGAGGTTGTCTCACTTGTAGGAAACCCAAGTGGGGGGGATTGAAGCTATCCATAGGGCGAGAATTATCACCACAGTAAATTGGTGACTCTACTGGGGAGAACCATATATTTTTTCGTATGTTTTTATCCATTTTAATCCTTTTAGTTTGTCTAAAATTTTCTCCTTTTTTTTTGGCACCCTTCTGCTCATCAAAATCCTGACTTTTTCTAAGACATTTTGTCAGTTTTGAGCCTTCAGGACCTCTATAGAGCGTAAATTACCGCTTGGAATCCCCATGTCTAACTACCACAGAGTGTCCTGGATGATTTTTTCTAAGAAATTTAGGAGCATCCATCACCCCTAGGATGCCCTATCTACTATTATGGAGGAGTGTCCTCCTATAGTAGACCAGTGTTAGAGCCCTGTTTTCTTCTTTTTTCCTCATATTTTCCTCAGTTTTCCCTGTGATTGTTTGAGGTTCTTTATTGAGTCTCTATGATAAGTTCCATATGCTTGGATGAGTTTGATAATCTCTTCTATTAATTGTTTTGGGTTTCTTTCTTTCTCATCCTCTTTTCAACTTGCTTGTTTGTTTGAGCTAGCCTAGTATTTTAGCCGAAAAACTCCTAGTTTGTCTCTGACTTTTCTTGCTTGAGAACTTGACATTATCACTTATTTTCATTTCCTTATTTTGATTTTGAATTGGTTGATTGGTTGTGATCCATTTCATCTTCATTGAAACACCTCGCTTTTCTGGATGATTCCGACTCTCTCGTCTACCACAACCCTGTTTTTGTTGCTCATGTTCTAAGGATTTTTCGTGAGTGTTTATCTTAATTCTCCTTTGAATATTTGAGTCTTTGATTGAATTGGTTGTTTCCCACTTGTTTTTTAGTTCTCATATTTTTTAGTGCACTTTTTTTATTACTTTTTTCCTCGTCTTTATTTGTGTTGGAAAATGATCTCTTTCATTTCTCTTGAAAGTTAAGAAGCGAAAAAGTCTGCATATCTCCTTGCATACATTATCAAATGAAGAATTTGTTTCATTCCTTAGGATTTTTCTTTGTTACAAATTTGGAATAAGAGCTAGTTTTTCATCTCCATTTTGGTCTTCGAACATGTTTTCTTGGAAGTTTGGCATCATATTGATCCCTGGAATTGAAAGTTGTATAGTTTTGAGTTCTTTCTTATGTTAAGAAGAGTATAATTCTTCTACTTCAAATACATAGAACTCGTCGAAAAGAACGAACTGCATCTCATTCGTTTTCATTCTATTGTAGTCGAGTCTTTCACACATCATCATTTTCACTCTGTGAACCCTTTGAGTAAAAATCCATTAAAATCAACCACGCACTAATAAAATCAACTAGAACATTTTTTGGTTTTAGCACACAACCAATAGCAGATGAATAGGGTATTTGGGCTAGGTTAAGTGAGTAAATCGTCCAATACTACTAAACATATTGTAGAACACTAGAGAGTGTACAAGTCCAACTTTCTTATAAGCATAGTCGAGAACCCCCTCTCACATAGGGGATACACATGAGGTCATGTGCGAAAGAGAAATGGAGATTTCCCCTCCAAAGCTTGAGCAATCGTAGTGGATAGAGCGTATATTGGTTTTTTTTTTAGAAACAACTAGTTTCATTTGGTCTTGATGCTTTGTGAATCCTGAATCTATACATGTTCCTCAGGAGTCTTACTAGTCCACTTGTCATTAGTTCTCTTGAAGATATTCAAACTTTGATATCCTACTCATACGTTCAGTCCTAAATGTCGATTGTACCCACCAAGAGGTTGAATGTGATTTGTTAACCTTATTGGCCTTTCCTAGGTCTCTACAGAGGTGACTATAGAGGATTCCCATGGTACGTGGGGCATACATCGTATCATACTCTTAGTAAACTTGGAGGGTGATCCCATGAAAGTGAGTGTTTCTTGCACCGAGAGGGGTTGCTACATGGAGTTCGAGGTAACTTCTTCTCATTTCTTCCCCGACGGCTTGACATCCCGTCTTCGGAAGATCCTTGAACCTACTGTTGCTTGGTTAATTTATTTCAGTTTTCTTAGGGGTGGAATTCTTTGAATTTTGTTTCCGGCCTTAGGATTAGAGATTTTATGGTATACAAGGTATGGAAATTGACGTTTTGGGACATCAACCCATTTTTTCTTATGAAGGAATGATCGAGGATCCAACTTCTAAGGCTGGGAGCATAACTCCTAGAAGTGACCATCAAGTAGAAGAATCAGTCAAAACCTTCATGGAAAGAATTGCATCTTACATGACTCCTCTCTTTACTGATCCTCTTGGCCCACCACTAATTTAGCCACTATCCACGAGATATGTTGATGCTTTTTATTCTTATAGATTACTGCCTGGTTCCACCATTACATCATTGTTTGGCACGAACCTGTCATCTTTTGGTTTTCCTGAACGACTTGGGAATTTATCTTTTTCCACAAATCCTGTAGTTGATACTGCAGATGCTTATTCTTTATCGAAAACACCAGTAACCCAAGTAATCTCAACTCAACCACCTGCACATACCTTTTCCTTTGCACATGGGTTAGGTAGCATTATTTCTTCACTATTTCCTCACATGCACACACCAACTTCTTTACTTGGTCATTCCATCAGTCAGATGGTGAAAAAATAATTCATTCATACAACCACTATTCCACAAGCTACTTAGCCTCCATATCGACGATTACAGATTAGTACACCCTACATTGGAGGTCAATATTCAATGGGAGGCCAACCTTTAGTTGTAGGGAAAACATTTCCTGGGGGGAAACCTACATGGTCACAATATAAACCTTCTTAGGGGAACTACACTCCTAATATTCCTTATATCCCTACTACCACTTTTTTGTATCCTGGACATCCATTTCAAGGAGTTGCTAACCCTTTATGGGGTTAACCTAACCCGACAGGCACTCTTCTGCAAGAAAATTTTCCATTTCAATCTGTAAACCCCATGATTCCATCTATTCATTCACAATATATGGGTGGAAAACTAACACAACTGCTTTATATGGGTGGAAAATCTGGTTAACCCCCTTACATGGGTGGACAACCTAGGTAACCACCATATATGGGAGGACCATCTAGCTTTTCCATCTCTCCACAACTTGGATATAGTCCTACTGGTGTTCTCATTTCATATGATTACCACCAGTATCCATAGGCCAACTGAAATATTCCATTATTGGCTAAGTTAGATCTTCCAGATCTGTCGCGTTTGACCAATGATCCCATCCAACATGCTCCATTTTGGCATGCCATCCCAGCCAAATTACCATATGAAATCCAGAAATTTGACACAAAACCTGGGGAATATCCTAACAATCATTTTATGACTTTCCATTTATGGTGTTATTCCAACTCTTTGATGGACGATTCAATATGTCTTAGTCTTATTTAGAGAACACTTACAGGTGTCACAGCGAAATGGTATATTGAGTTGTCGCTTAACTCTTTTGTTGACCTTAATTCTCTTGCCATGGTTTTTCTAACACATTTTCAGTTTCCTATATGGTATGAGACCGGCATAGAGATTTTGACCTCACTCCAGAAATCCTCCTCCACCCACATATCAAATCATATTCTTGAAGTGAGATGGTGGAGACGATTGATTAAATCTCCCATTCCGAAAAAAATCCTCACAGATTGGTTTACAAAGTTGTTGTTTCCTCCCATCACCCATCATGTTTCCATGGGAAATGTTTTTACTGAGGAGAAGGATATCAACTATGCACAGTATTTGGAATTGGTCTATTCCTAGTCCAACACACTTTACAATCTCATCCTTAACACTACTCATCCGTTGAACGATCCAACAAAAGTTTCTCTGGAACCAAGTTCTATTTCAGATGCCAAAGCTACTTCAACTACTGCTCAAACCTCTAAGGTGACTGCAATCCAATCCTCTTCATCTCAACAACCAAGAGGTAAGAATAAAAACAATGGTAAATTCAAGAAATATTCTAACTAGCAGGATAATCCTAAGATTGTTGATACCCAACCAACTAGGAATCGTAAGTTTCCTTGTATGATTAGTGAGGAAGACCAGTACACAAAATATTTCCCTCATCATGAGGAAGTCACTAAATTTATGAAGGGGAACTCCCAAGTGGTTCAACAAAAAAATATGTTTGTGCAAAATCCTACCCTTCTGCAAGGGGGAAACACAGGTCATTCCCACCATGGGTATGCTTCCATGAGCACCTATGAGGTGTACATGTTTGAGGTTAATGTGACAACTCAAGAAAACACTTATGACACTCCTCTAGGTGATCAAACTAAGGGAAAGGTTGTCAATCAATCCTCCACATATACTTCTCCTCCATCTTCCAATCCTCTTCAGATTGAGAATTCAACCTCTGATGTAGTGTAGCGCCCGACCAAGACAGTAACTTGAAAAGTGACATTTAATCCAAATTCCCATGCTCCCCAAAACTAAAACATTGTTGAATATTTGGTGCAGGTGCCTTGTGCTATGTTATCCCTTGAAGTTATAGAAAACTGTCTAGGTCAACGTAAATCCCTGTTGTCATCCATTAGAGTTATGAATCAAGAGGCATCGAATATAGTCACGTTTAATCTAGATTACTTTAAGGATAGGCCCTCCCACCACTTAGCATTCCAAATTCAAGTTTTGGTTGGTGGAAAGAATATCCATCGTACTATCTTGGAAGATGGAGCCTCCACCTATGTCATGTCTTTTCCTTGTTGAGGAGCCCTAGTTTCTCTTAAACTTACCTTGTCTTCGACCACCTTCAAATAGTTTTATGGAAATGGTTTCCAACCTCACAAACTCTTGCAATCTTTCATTGTCACATTGAAGGGTAAAACTATTTCAGTCGATATTGAAGTAGTTGATGCACCCCTAGATTACTATTTGTTACTTTGTTGTAGTTGGTTCTATGCGATGACTATCATCGCATCTACAATGTTTTGTGTTTTACAATTTCCCCATCAAGAAAAAATTATCATTGTTGACCAAATTGACTATATAACTCCATATTTTCAAGGGAAGTCATTCATTGCGCCACCATATGTTCAAGGAATGTCAACCTCTACATTTTCACCCCTGTGTCTGTTCACTATCATTTGTTCCATCACTATTCATCTCTATCCTCATTTGTTTCATGTCGATTATGGGGGATACATCATGGACCTTCTTCGATGAGTCTATTTCCATTTAAATCAACACATTATTCGGGAATTAGACTTAGAAACTGATCAATACCTTGGAGCCTGCATGCCTTAATGGAAAGTTTCCTTTATTTTAATATTGGGTTTACATCATCGAGCCCTAATCGATTGATTCCACGTGTTCGAGTTCATACCATCTATTCACATTGGATGGAATGTACTTAGATTAATTTGGGATTCATTTTCATCATTGGTGATTTCCCTCACACTTGTTAATGGTTTAAATTATTGACCAGTAATCAAGTGGTTTCTACCATGTTTGATGCCAAGAACTCTATTCACATGGCTAGATTCATACTATTCGGGATCAGGATTGAAGACCCTAGGGGGAATTTTTAGTAAACAATCATTTTTGTTATCTCCCTTCCCCAGGATGTGATGGTGATTATGAATTTGTGATATATACTGTGACATAGATCCACATTGTAGATCCATTGTGTACAATCTCATGGCTACATTTTGATCAAGTCATGGAGATATGGATCCACATTGTATGTTTGGAGGCCATATCCTTAGTCAACGCTTTTATGGATCTGCTGGTCCCCGTTTTTGACCATGTTCTTTGCCTATACTATATACCACAGACCTCCAACTCTATGCCAGTACCACCCCTTTTTGACCTCATTTTGACATAATCAACATCCTTTTCCCATTCAAAGGGGTCACCTAAGGTATTTTTGAAATTCAAGTTATTATTATGCATTTTAATACTTTAAATTGATAATTGGGCTAATATCACTTGGGGTTAGGTACCATTGCTATTCTTGGAACAGGATGCCGGTACCAGGTACCAACTCGCACCCGTGGAGGTACCAGTGGAGCCGTTCGAGAGCTGTGCGTGATGATGTGCGTTATGGTTCGAATGAAGAGAAGGAAGGTTCACAGGCCAGCTGGAGTCGTCACCACAGAGTGCTCGAGAGTATAATGATCAACCGGGATCGATTGTTCTTCATCCTACACACTTCGTGACAGTACGTGTCATGAAGTTGTGAGATACATTTTTAATTGATTCCACGATTATTCCTGGATCAGGGGATCCGTTCGTTTCCATGAATCTTTATTTTCGACTGTTATGAACAATAAGACTGCTATTAAAACCCGTGTTCACTGCTGAGAACGGATTACCATTACTACTGTTGCTATTACTATTGTTATTGCCGGATTATGTGATACCGTGAACCTATGCTTTAATACAAACTGCTATTGCGTAATGTTTGACTATCATATGATCTGAATACTGTTTTAATGCGTTGATGAAGCGTGGAGTTACATTGTTTCTGCATCGTATGACCTAGTCGGCTCTGGTCGTTTTCCACAGCGTTTGTGCCGTTTGGTTGGGCTCGCCAAACCGGTGCAAGCCGATGTTTCATTTGCAATAGGTTTAGTTGTGTTTCTTTAGCTTTAGTTCATTTTGATAATTTGTAGCTCGCATCTGAGATAGCTTAGCGTTCACAGATTTAGCTTTATTTTATTGCAGTGTGTTAATGCTTGCTTACACTATAGTTTGAACGTTTCAGAATCATGCTTATTCATTCCTCAAAGGACTCAATTTCCATACTGTTATCTTTTTATGTTGGTGAATGTTAACGCAGTACTGATGCCTGTAGGGTTAGTATATGCATATGATTGCTTGGCTTTTCATTTCTCATTTCGAACATAACTCAGAGTAGCATGCATTTTGCTTTGTTAGACAGTAGTTGCCTTGCGTGCTTAGAATAGATAGGTTACAGTTAGAATAGACGGAGCACCTAGTACCATTTAGTAGCATAGTACTCTGTTTTACTATAGGTAGCCTTAGATTTGTTTTGGATGCTCAGAATGAATGCAGTTTCGACAGTACCCTGTGTGTTATGACTTAAACGAAAATGTTGATAGCAGATGGTTGAACATAGAGGTAGAATGATTTTGTAGAACTGCGCTTTTGAATTGAAATAGCAATATTAGCATCGGAGCACAAGACTGTTTCTTTTTCTTTCTTTTCAGTTGATGATTTAGATAGGAAATGCTCAGTTTTAAGTTAGTCATTAAAATTCAATTTCTTAGAATAGGTGTGTGTCTTATTCTTAGGATAGCATTCAAATAAAGCCTAGACACTTGCCTGCACATACTGTGTATCAGCTCGAAGTTTACCAACCCTGGTTTGACAATTTAGTGATTCAAGACACTTAAAAGCTTCAATTTAGCAGCCTGACATTTTTGACGCCGTTGCCGGGGAGCTGTTTAAAAGGTAAGAAGACAGTTGTTTTGATTAGTTTTGAACTGCACTTAGCTTGGTTTGGTGTATTAGCAGGTTGATAGTAAGAGAAGTTGTGGAAACAAAAGGGTGAAAAACCAGCATATCAGTTCTCACAGGTACTCTGAAACTCAATCTTAGTTTTGCATTTCATTTTTAATATGATTTCATGAGAAATAGAGATCCTAGAGGTAGATTTATAAAAAATACAAAACTCCAAAAAGAAGAAGAGACCTCCACTCAAAGAGCGATAGAAACTGAGACTGAAATTCTGGGTGAGGAAACTGTAGAACAAAATCCAGAACCAGGAAATACCATACATCAGCAAACTCACATTCTTGATGATCCAGCCTTGGATGACATAGTTGACCCAGAGAGAATCCACCACCTGCTCACGAACCCTAACTCTGTAGTTTCACAGATAGCAGCTACAGCTGTGACATTAAAGGACATAGGACCCTCAAAAAGACCAACAGGAGATAAAACTTCTGATAAAAAGAATCCAGAAAGGTGGGATTTCACACCCTCACCAAAGAAAGATAAGATTGTTTTTATAGTTCTGGGTAATCGTTTTACCATGGGAGAAAGAAGGGGAAACATACATGAGGAACTTCACATTGAAAATGAAGGTGAAGGACATGCAGAGAATGAAGTAGCATCAGAAACCACCTTTGGATTTCCTATTCTGGACGTAGTCCAGAATGTCACCATGAAAAATATCCCACTTTCAGTGCTACCAACCTTCCATGGGAAACATAGTGAGGACCCAAATGTCTTTCTCTTTGAGTTCGACATCCTGTGCAGGAGTTATAACTACCTCCAGGATGCACATAAACTGAAATTATTCCCTGCCACCCTGAAGGATTCTGCATTACGTTGGTTCATGAGTTTGGGAGAATACAGCATTAGATCCTGGGAAGATATGAAGACACAATTTTTAAAGAA
>JASDQU011402117.1:0-35041 GCA_032191745.1 Picea mariana
TATACTTAAACCATTCAATTATATCCAATGAGAAATGAACAATAGTATAAGAGTTACACCAATACACCACAATACACCATGCACAATATATGAGAAATAATCAATAGTTTTTGTTCAAGGGAAGTAATGAATTCCAAAGGTAGCTGCAGCTTCCAAATGTAGAGGGAGGGATAAACATCCAAGAGGAAGATACAATCCTCCAATATCAAGAGAGAGTTGAACTCTCCATCCTTTCCCCTTCCTTACACCCAAGAATATATGAGAGATAATAAAACTTTACATTAAATCATCACCATCAACCAATCATCACATAGAACCTGATAATGCTTCCTGAGACTTCTTCAATTTCTGAAATTATNACTCTGATCCCATAGATAATATTACTCAATGTATTCTCTGAAACTCCTCCAATTTTCACTCCTTGAATCCTCCCCAAAAAGAGGTTATAGAAAGAATGGTAGACTTTATTCAATTTTGGTCTATTCAGAAGACCCAACTTGCATAGCATGCCCCGTGCTCAATATTTAACATTCAATTTTGAAAATCACACACAAGAAACTAATGTCTGTAATAGCTCTAATGGAAGTGGTCACACTTCATTTTGATTCTGTATGAATAATTTATGACTATTTTACCCGGAACACCTATTTATTGACTAGCTTCAGGACTGGTCACAAACCCTATCTTCCACAGAGTGTATCTCCATAATTATAGCGAATCAAGAGCTTAAATTTATACCAGAGGTACCTTGATATGTCTTCTCAATACCATATCTATTTCACCATCTGAAGCGTTCTATAAAAAAATTTATAGAAAAAATGGTAAGATGACCTGAAAATAACTTACCTTAGAACACATCACCAAAAGACTTCATCCTCCCTTGAAATCCGGCCTTCTTTTACTTCTTATTTCCTCTGAAATTTGACTTGTATAAAGTGAATGTATAATCATGTTTATTTATACCAATAATGTCACTTCATTTTAACATTAGGGCCGACCTAACACTTTCTTATTTTGTAATTTTTTTCTTTAATTATCTTCAGGGCCTACATGTACTTTCTTCTTCAATTCACTTTGTCATCTTCAAAAATTCATTTCTCCTCAACCATGAGGATCCACATGACATGCCATATACCACCAGAAACAACATGATGTATACTATCCATCCATGGGTGTTGTATATGCGTGTTCATTGTCCTTCATGTCCAAATACATTTATCAATTTTGCGGTCCAAAACCCATGACTAGGGTTGACATCAATGACAACAACCAATCTTCCAACATAGGAATCCTTTGCCCAGTGGAGTTTAGTCCCAGCTCAGGGGTGACCTACTGTTGATATTTATGAGCAACGCAATCTAAGGATGGGAGGTTCGTGGAAGGTCTGTATACAGTTGGTGGTTTTAATCCAGTTAAAATATAAGTATCATTTCCATGCCTAATTTATATGTTATGCATGACTATGATTCTTAAATGTTATCATGTATTTTGTTGCATGTTTGAATTACTGTTAATTGTAGTTGAGTATGTATGGTAGAAGTAACTTTGAGTTATGTGAATGAATTCATTATAAATGCATGTTATATATATCTGTATGTTCCACAGTAGCATTTCCCGATAGTGGTGTGTTGGTCTGGGATGTTACAGAAGGAGGGGAAGTATGATATACCTCATTTTCGGATTTTTTCCAACCTGATCCAATCCACAAGATCCAAACAGTTCCTCGAATGCACAACAAGAAACAAATAAATATATCCTACTCTAGTGGATTATATCAAATCAATCGATCTAGGAATATTAAGAAAAGCACTTGTAAACACATACTTGAAGGAAATAGGCCAAGTATATTAATGAGACCTTCAAAAGGAGACTTACAATATTCAGATGATGTTTCAACAACCCCTCCAAGTACTCCTGAACCAACCCTTGCTCGAAAGATCCAAAATCAAAATAACAATGCTTTGTTTATTTTCTCCCATTTTTCCTCTCTTCCAGAATCAAAACTTTTATACCTGAAAGCTTCTCCCCTTCACCCTTGGAAAGGCCTCCTTTTATAGGCTTGGGAGGCTCAACCACCATGAGTATATTTGGGGATTATTTGAGGATATGAATCCTTTATTTTAGGATATTATCCTATAATAGTTCCATAGGATATCACTCGATCCAAACCAACCTCATATCCAAGATCTGGCCCTCAAAAAGAGGCAGGATTCTCCAAATTTTCTTCTAACAAAAATCAATGCTCCCATCCAGTTATATATAGAGCATTGATCCTATATCAATGCTCCCTAAATAAGGTAAATTGGGCACTTATCTATGGGCTATCACTCCCTCAGCATGGCCAGGGGGGACCTACCCTTCAAAAATTCCCAAAAAATGGTCGATGTTTCAAGTAAAAAGTTTGTTTCTGGCATTGAAATGATGGGTTTATTCCTCCAATGTGACTTAGGGATCATGGAAAATGTTCTTTGATGGTTTCAATGGGTTAAAACACATATAAACAGGTAAAAAATTGCATGTGAAACTTATTAAGGTGCATACGGCACTTGACGACACTTGCGACACTTACCAAGGTGCATTGGACACTTTTATGACACTTGCGACACTTAGGTGAGATACTTAAGTGTGTAATTTTGATGTGTAACAAATTCCCCCTAAAGTGTGAGGGAATAATAGAAACAGATGGCTGAAACAATTTACAATTCTTCAATGCAATGGTGTTGGAGCCGGAGAAGCTGGTAGAAGATGCAAACAATCATCAAACATTATTAATATATGTTTCATCCCTGAAGCAGGCATACCTATGCTTGAAATACAACTGAATCAAAGCACAGTCATCAACCAATAAACTGTGGATCCATGAAAAATACTAACTAAGAATATGGCCACTATAAATATAGTGTGGATCCATACCTCCATGACATGAACTAATTGTAGCCACAAAAAATACATAGTGGAGCTACGAGATGATAAAAACATAGAAAAATACCAATACAAAGTGGATTTATTTTAGGTCATGTATATCAGTCGAATAATCTACATTGCAAACTGGGTAAAGTGTATATGTAGATGAATATTGAACCCAAGGTCTTCATCCCGATCCTATAACAGTACGATTGTGTCCATGTGAATAGATGATTTAATGTCAAACGTGATAGAAACCACTTGATTACCAGTTATTGAGGTATACCGTAAACAAGTAAGAGATAAATCAAAATTGATTTCGATGATTTTCAAGGTACTTTAAAGTACAATCCATCGAATGTGAAAAATGAGTTGAGGTCGAACATTCATGGAATCAGTCTATGAGGGGTCATTGATAAATACCCACTGTCGAATTAGAGGAAGAATGACATTGAGTCATGCAGGTACCAAGGTATTGATGTTTTCCTAATTCTATTTCCTGGATAATTTGTTGAAGTCGACAAGAAAAGACTCGTCGAAGGAGGGTATTTTTTTATCCCCCGTCAATTGACATGAAACTTGTCACAGGAAGCTGATAAGATACAGTAGATGAAAATGAATTGACACGGGTATGGGAACTAGTAAATTTGTGAATGGTTGACTTTTGAGTTGGAAACCTCCCTTGAACACTGAGGTACGATGTAAGACTTGGAAGCATAAACTCAAAGAGGACAAAACATAATGCAACAAGTGCTGAGGAATTATTTGGATGGGTCAAAGGAAGTTTTGGATGGAGTCACCAATTTCTGTTATGGAAATATTACCCTACAAACAAGTGAACTTTCCCTTGGATTACAGACCCCTCTACCAAGATAGAAAATTACATTTTGATACTACCATTCCTATAGATTCATTTTATCCATCGAAAATGAGAGAAGGAGGGGAAGTATGATGTACCTTGTTTTCAACGTTTTTCCAAGATGCTCCAATCTGTGAGCTCCAAACAATGCATGTAAAGGAAAAAAAGAAACAAATGACTATCTCCTACTCTAATGGATTAGACAAAATCAATTGATCTATGAATATTAATACAAGCACATGTAAACATATACTTGAAGGAAATAGACCAAGTATATTAATAATAACTTCAAAAGGAAACTTACAATCTTTAGATGATGTTGCAGCAACCTCTTCAATTCATTTTTGTCTAACCCTCGCTCCAAAAATCCAGAATCAAAATAAAAATTCTTTGTTTATTTTCTCCCCTTTTTCCTCTTCCAAAATCCAAGGTTTTATATCTAAAAGCTTCTCTCCTTCACCCTTGGAAAGGCCTCCTTTTATAGGCTTGGGAGGCTCAAACACCATGAGTATATTTGGTGATTAGTTGAGGATATGAATCCTTTAGGTTATGATCTGATCCTAGGATAGTTCCATGGGACAATATTCAATCCAAAACAACCTCATCTCCAAGAAATGGCCCTTATAAAGAGGCGGGATTCTCCAAATTTTCCTTGAACCAAAATTAGTGATCCCCTCTAGTTAGAGACAGAGTGTTGATCCTAGATCATTGATCCCTAAATAAGGTAAATGGGGCATTGATCTATGTGGTATCACTCCCCCAGCATGGCCACGAGGGCGCTACCCTTCAAAAATTCCTAAAATATGGTCAATTTTTCAAGTAAAAAGTGTGTTTTTGGCCTTGAAATGATGGGTTACTTCCTCCAATATGACTTAAGGATCATGGAAATTTTTCTTTGATGGTTCAATGGGTTAAAACACATATAACCAGATAGAAAAGTGCATGTGACACTTGGTAAGGTGCATACAACACTTGACGACACTTGTGACACTTACCAAGGTGCATATGACACTTGTGACACTTAGGTGAGATACTTAACTATGGAATTTTGATGTGTAATAGACACCCCCTAAAGTGTGAGGTCAGAAGAGAAAATTATGGCTGAAACACTTTACAATTCTTCAATGCAAGGGTGTGGAGAGGGAGAACCTAGTAGAAGTTGAAAACAACCATCAAACAGTATTAACATATGTTTCATCCCCGAGGCAGGCATACCTATGCTCGAAATAAAAATGACTCAAAGAACGGTCATTGACAATACACTGCAGATCCATGAAAAATATTGACTAGGTATATGTCCACTAGAGAAACAATGCGGATCCATACCTCCATGAAATGAACTATTCGTAGCCATGAAAAATACACATTAGATCTACGAGATGATAAAAACATAGCCACAGACCAATACAAAGTGGATATATGTTAGAGCATGTATCATTTGAATAATATCCATCACAACCTGGGTAAAGAGTATATGCAGATGAATACTCAACCCAGGGTCTTCTTCCTGATCCTATAATAGTATGAATTTGTCCATGTGAATAGATGATTTGATGTTGAAAATGGCATAAACCACTTGATTACCGGTCATTGAGTTATACCATTAAAAAGTGAGATATAAATCACCATTGATGTCGATGATTTTCAAGGTACTTTTAAAGTACAATCCAGTGAATATGAAAAATGAGTTGAAGTCAAACATTTGTGGAATCAGTCATTCAAGGGTCATTGATAAATACCCATTGATGAATGTGAGCAGGCATGCCATTGAGGCATGTAGGTACTAAGGTACTGATGTGTTCCTAATTCAATTTCCTGGATAATTTTTTGAAGTCAACAGGAAATGACTCGTTGAAGGAGGGAATTGATGTATCCCCCATCAGTCGACATGAAACTTGTCACAGGAAGGTGATAAGATACAGTAGATGAAAGAAGACTGACACGGGTATGGGAATTGGTAACTTTGTGGATGGTTGAATTTTGAGGTGGAAACTTCCCTTGAACATTGAGGCATGATGTAAGACTTGGCAGCATAAACTCAAAGTGGACCAAAACATAATGCAATGAGTGTTGAGGCATTCTTCAGATGGCTCAAAGGAATTTTCGGATGGAGTAGCCAATTTCTGTTATGGAAATATTCCCATGCAAACAGGTGAACTTTCCCTTGGATTACAGACTCCTCTACCAAGACGTAAAATTACATTTGGACATTACCATTCCTATAGATTCATTTTATCCATCGAAAAAGAGAGAAGGAGAGGAAGTATGATGTACCTTTTTTTCGACATTTTTCCAAGATGCTCCAATCCACAAGATCCAAACAGTTCTTGCAATGGATTAAATAAAATCAATCAATCTATTAATATTAAGAAACACACATGTAAACACATACTTGAAGGAAATAGGCAAATTATATTAACGATAACTTCAAAAGGAAACTCGCAATATTCAGATGATGTTGCAGCAACCTCTCCAATTCCTCATCGTCCAACCCTTGCTACAAATATCCACAATCAAAATAACAATTCTTTGCTTATTTTCTCCCCCTCTTCCTCTCTTCCATAATCAAAGGTTTGATACCTGAAAGCTTATCTCCTTCACCCTTGGAAAGGCCTCCTTTTATAGGGTTGGGAGGCTCAACCACCAAGATTACATTTGGAGATTAGTTGAGGATATGAATCCTTTAGGTTAGGATATGATCTGAGGATATTTCCATAGGATAGAATTTGATCCAAACCAATCTCATCTCCAAGAGTTGGCCCTGAAAAAGAGGTGAAATTCTCCAAATTTTCCTCTAACCAAAATCAGTGCTCCCCTCTAGTTAGAGAAAAATTGTTGATCCTAGATCACCACTCCATAAATAAAGTAAAGAGGGAATTCATCTATCTGTTATCACTCCCCCAACATGGCCAGGGGGGCGCTAACCTTCAAAAATTCCCAAAACATGGTCGATATTTCAAGTAAAAAGTGTGTTTTTGGCCTTGAAATGATGGGTTTCTTCCTCCAATATGACTTAGGGATCATGGAAAATGTTATTTAATGGTTTCAAGGGGTTAAAACACATATAAACACATATAAAAGTGCATGCGACACTTAGTAAGGTGAATATGGAACTTGACGACACTTGCGACACTTACCAAGGTGCATACGACACTTGCAACAATTAGTTTAGATACTTAAGTGTGGAATTTTTATGTGTAACAAATTCCCTCTAAAGTGTGAGGTTAGAAGAGAAATTGATGGCCAAAACACTTTACAATTCTTCAATTCAAGGGTTTTGGAGTGGGGGAACTTAGTAGAAGCTGCAAACAACCATTAAACAATATTAATATATGTTTCGTCCCAGAGGCGGGCATACCTATGCTAGAAATACAACTAACTAAAATCATGGTCGTCGACCAATACACTGTGGATCCATGAAAAATACTGACTAAGGATATGGCCACTAGAGATATAATGTGGATCCATAACTCCATGACATGAACTGATCATAGCCATGAAAAATACACAGTGGAGCTATGAGATGATAAAACATATCCATAGACCAAAACAAAGTGGATCTATGTTAGAGCATGTATATCATTTGAATAATCTCCATCGCAACCTAGGTAAAGTGTATATGCCGATGAATACTCAACCCATATTCTTCATCCCAATCCTATAACATTACGATTTTCTCCATGTGAATATATTATTTGATGTCGAACTTGACAGAAACCACTTGATACCAGATATTGAGATATATTGTTAACAAGTGTGAGATAAATCACCACTAATGTCAATGATTTTCAAGTTAATTTTAAAGTACAATCCAGCGAATGTGAAAAATGAGTTGAATTCAAACATTCGTGGAATCAGTCGGTCAAGGGTCATTGATAAATAACCATTGTCAAATATGAGGAGGCCTGCCATTGAGGCATGCAGGTCCCAAGGTACTGATGTGTTCCTAAGTCCATTTCCCGGATAATTTGTCAAAGTCAATAGGAAAAAACTCATAGAAGGAGGGAATTGATGTATCCCCCATGAGTTGACACGAAACTTATCACAGGAAGGGGATAAGATACAGTAGATGAAAACAGACTGGCACAGGTATGGGAATTGGTAAATTTGTGGATGATTTAATTTTGAGGTGGAAACTTCCCTTGAATAATGATACATGATGTAAGACTTGGCAGCATAAAATCAAAGTGGACCAAAACATAATGTAGCAAGTGTTGAGGAATTCTTTGGATGGGTCAAAGGAATTTTCAGATGGAATCAGCAATTTTTGTTATGGAAATATTCCCCTGCATACAAGTGAACTCTCCCTTGAATTAGAAACCCCTCTACCAAGAAAAAAAATTACATTTGGACACTACCATTCCTATAGATTCAGTTTATCCATCGAAAAAGAGAGAAGGAGGGGAAGTATGATGTACCTCATTTTCGACGTTTTTCCAAGATTATCCAATCCAAAATCTCCAAGCAGTGCCTACAATGGAAAACAAGAAACAAACGACTATACCCTACTCTAATGGATTAGATAAAATAAATCGATCTGTGAAGATTAAGACAAGCACATGTAAACACATACTTGAAGGAAATAGGCCAAGTATATTAATGAGAACTTCAAAATGAAACTTACAATATTCATATAATGTTGCAGAAGCGTCTCCAATTCCTCCTCATCTAACCCTTGCTTGAAATATCCACAATCAAAATAACAATGCATTGCTGATTTTTCCCCTGTTTCCTCTCTTTCAGAATCAAAGGCTTGATACATGAAAGTTTATGTCCTTCACCCTTGGAAATCAATCCTTTTATAGGCTTGGGAGGCTCAACCACCATGAGTATATTTGGGTATTATTTAAGTATATGAATCTTTTAGGTTAGGATCTGATCATAGGATAGTTCCCTAGGATAGCATTCAATCCAAACCAACCTCATCTCCAAGAGCTGGCCCTTAGAAAGAGGCGGGATTCTCCAAATTTTCCTCTAACCAAAATTAGTGTTCCCCTCTAGTTAGAGACAGAGAATTGATCCTAGATCAACACTCCATCAATAAGGTAAAGGGGGTTCTAATATATGGTGTATCACTCCCCCAACATGGCCAGGGGGGTGCTACCCTTCAAAAATACTGAAAAAATGGAAGATTTTTCAAGTAAAAAGTGTGTTTCTAGCGCTAAAATGATCGGTTTCTTCCTCCAATATGAATTAGGGATCATCGTAAATGTTATTTTATGGTTTCAAGGGGTTAAAACACATATAAACACATAGAAAATTCCATGTGACACTTAGTAAGATTCATACATCACTTGACGACACTTGCGACACTTACCAAGGTGCATACAACACTTTTAAGACACTTGTGACAGTTAGGTGAGATACTTAAGTGTGGAATTTTGATGTGTAACATGTTCCCCCTAAAGTGTGAGGTCATAAGAGAAACTAATGGTTGAAACACTCTACAATTCTTCATTGCAAGGGTTTTGGAGTGGGAGAACCAGGTAGAAGCTGCAACCAACCATCAAACAATATTAATATCTATTTCATCCTCGAGGCAGGAATACATATGCTCGAAATACAAATGACTCAAAGCATGGTAGTCGACCAATACACTGTGTATCCATGAAAAATATTAACTAAGGATATGGTCACTAGAGATACAATTTGGATCCATACCTCCATGACATGAACTGATCGTAGCCATGAAAAATACAGTGGAGCTACGAGATGATAAAAAAATAGCAACAGAACAATACAAAGTGGATCTATGTTAGATCATGTATATCAGTTGAATAATCTCCATTGCAACCTGAGTAAAGTGTATATGAAGATGAATACTCAACCCATGGTCTTTGTCTTAATATTATAACAATATGATTATGTCAATGTTAATAGATGATTTGATGTTGAACATGAGAAAAACCACTTTATTACCAGCCATTGAGGTATACCATTAACAAGTGCAATATAAATCACCATTGATGTCGATGATTTTCAAGGTACTTTTAAAGCACAATCCAACGAATGTGAAAAATTGTTTGAAGTCGAACATTCGTGGAATCATTCGGTCAGGGGTCATTGATAAATACCCACTTCTGAATGCGAGGAGGCATGCCATTGAGGCATGTAGGTCCCAAGTTACTTATGTGTTTGTAAGTCTATTTCCATGATAATTTTTTGAAGTCAACATGAAAGACTCGTTGAAGGAGGGAATTGATGTATCTCCCATCAATCGACAGGAAACTTGTCATGTGAAGGTGATAAGATATAGTAGATGAAAATGGACTGACATGGGTATGGGAACTGGTAACTTTGTGGATGGTTGAATTTTGAGGTTGAAACTTCCCTTGAACACTAATGCATGATGTAAGACTTGGAAGCATAAACTCAAAGTGCACCAAAACATAATGCAGCAAGTGCTAAGGCATTCTTCAGATGGGTCAAAGGAAGTTTTGGATGGAGTCATGAATTTCTGTTTTGAAATATTCCCCTGCAAATAGGTGAAATTTTCATTGGATTACAGACCCCTCTACGAAGGCATAAAATTACATTTGGACACTACCATTCCTATAGATTCATTTTATCCATCGAAAAAGAGAGAAGGAGGGGAAGTATGATGTACCTAATTTTCGATGTTTTTTCAAGATGCTCCAATTCGTGAGCTCCAAACAGTGCCTACAATGGACAACAAGAAACAAACCACTATATCATAATTTAATGGATTAGATAAAATCAATCGATCTATGAAGATTAAGACACGCACATGTAAACACATACTTGAAGGAAATAGGCCAAGTATATTAATGAGAACTTCAAAAGGAAACTTACAATATTCAAATGATGTTGCAACATCCTTTCGAAGTCCTCCTCATACAAGAATTTCTCAAAAGATCCACAATCAAAATAACAATTCGTTGTTGATTTTATCCCCTTTTTCCTCTCTTCCAGAATCAAATTTTTGATACATGATATCTTCTCTCCTTCACCCTTGGAAAGGCCTCCTTTTCTAGGCTTGGGAGGCTCAACCACAAAAAGTATATTTTGGTATTAGTTGAGGATATGACTCCTTTAGGTTAGGATCTGATCCTAGGATAGTGACATAGGATATAATTCGATCCAATCCAACCTCATCTCAAAGAGCTAGCCCTCAGAAAGAGGCGGGATTCTCCAAATTTTCCTCTAACCAAAATCAATGCTCCCCTCTAGTTAGAGATAGAGCATTGATACTAGATCATAGATCCCTAAATAATGTAAAGGGGGCATTGATATATGGTTTATCACTCCCCCAGCATGGCCAGGGGGAGCTACCCTTAAAAAATGCCCAAACATTGGTTGATTTTTCAAGTAAAAGGTGTGTTTCTAGCCTTGAAATGATGGGTTTCTTCCCCCAATATGACTTAGGGATCATGGAAAATGTTCTTTGATGGGTTAAAGGGGTTAAAACACATACAAACACATATAAAAATTTATGTGACACTTAGTAAGGTGCATACGACACTTGACAACACTTTTAAGGTGCATATGACACTTTTACGACACTTGCAACACTTAGGTGAGATACTTAAGTGTGAAATTTTGATGTGTAACAGATGCCCCCTAAAGTGTGAGGTCAGAAGAAAAAATCATGGCCAAAAAACGTTACAATTATTCAATGCAAAGGTGTTGGAGTGGCATAACATGGTAGAAGTTGCAAACAACCATCAAATAGTATTAATATATGTTTCATCCCCAAGGCGGGAATACCTATGCTTGAAATACAAATGACTCAAATCACGGTCACTAACCAATACACTACGGATCCATGAAAAATACTGACTAAGGATATGGCCACTAGAGATACAACGTGGATACATACCTCCATGTCATGAACTAATCATAGACACAAAAAATACACAGTAGAGCTACGATATCATAAAAACATATCCACAGACCAATACAAAGTGGATATATGTTAGAGCATGTATATCAGTCAAATAATCTCCATCGTAACATAGGTAAATTTGATGAAGGAGCATTGCTCCAAAGCCAACTACGCGCCAACCAGCCAGCACATCAAGCGYGCATTCAATGGAGAGGAGAGGCGCAACCCTCTCACTTTCAAAATTTCAAATTTTGAAATTGTATTTAATGTTGTAGGGCCAAAGAGCCAAACGCCATGTGTATGCACAAGCTTAGATAAAGAGTTTCCTTAAATGGTTGTAAGAATAAGATCTAGATCCTATTTGGACTAGACAGCCATTCAATGTAATTGAATGTAAAATCAATGAGAGTAGGTAGCTTGGAGGGAAGAGCTCGAGGAGCCCCCTTTTGTAAAAAGATCCTTGGTATCTATAGGCAGTTAGTCTATAAAGAAGAACATAGAATAAGAGATGGAGAGATAGCCGAGACTCTGTTGCAATCTGAGCTCGAGCACATTGTAAAGAGGCATTTTCATATTAATACAAAGAGCATTTTTTCCTGCACATGAGTCTTTATGTGATTATGAGTTCATGAATGAATGTMTTTATGTGTTTATGATATGTTGTAGATGTATGTTAGGTGTGCATCTGTAGGTCATAGGCAGATTTTCCTATCTGTGAGTTCTTTGATTCCAGGTCTGGGTTCTTTGCAATCTCATGCAAAGAGTGCATGATAGAACACTGCGGGTTCTATAAGCTAGTGCAAGGAGTGCACTTCTGAATTCTATGGAATTTCAGACAAAGATGTACCAGGAAGGAACACCAAAGGAAGTCACTGACTCAGGGAGAATCCTCAAAGTTGTTGAACACTTTGGAGGTAATACTGTGTAGAGGAGGGCACAGAGGATAGGCAGAATTTTTGAGAATTTTGTAAGGCTCTGCCAAGAGGGCATCGAGTGAATGCATAGGATGCATTAGGAGAAGAACTCTATTTCAAGTTCGTTGAGAAGATAGAATCACTGAGGACTCTGGAAACTCTGTCAGGTAGGAATTGAGTTGGTGTAGAAGAGAACAAAAGGAACTCTTGTCTGTGTTCAGAGAGAAGAGAAGTGTCAAGGGAGGACCTTCACAGGGTTACTGAACACCCTGCAGGCTCAGCAAGGAGTGCTTCAGCAGGAAGTTGCCAAAGGGAATTTCCCTCCCTTCAAAGAGAGAAAGGGGCAGAGACCATTGAGGTCTAAGCAATTGAAGCTCAAGAGGATAAAGACCTGTATAAGGAGTTCACCAGGCCAACACCTGAGTAAAGTGTTGAGAGACAATCGTCTGAGGGCTTGTCAAGTGCAGGAGCAGAGCACAGAAAAGATTAGGACAGATAGCACCTTTGCGTGCAGAGACTCTACAAGGAGTGCATAGGTCAAGAACCACTTCGAGGTTCAGCGTTGACAAAGCTCAGAAGGAACAATGCCTTTGGGCACAGAGCGATAGTTGCAAGGAGTGAAAAATTCAGGGAAACCTTTCAAGGTTTCACAGTCCTGAAACTCAGGAGGAGGAGCGTCCCAAGAACACAGGCGAGACCAAGGTTGCAAGCTCGCAAGAGGAAGCAAAGGCTGAGACCTTTGATACTTCAAAAATCTTCCAAGGAGAAGGAAGAAGTGGAAGCTCAAGAGGGAAATCTTCCAAGGAGAAGGAAGAAGCGGAAGCTCAGGAGGGAGCTACAGCTACCATAGGATCGGTGTTGGAAGAAAGATCTAGATCATTTAAGTTTATGTCTAGGTGTAGGTAGGAAAGCACAGCGGAAGAGAAAGAGATCTAGGCCGTCAGATCTTGCGCGGATAGCTGAAAACCATTAGATCTAGAGAAATTCGCATAGAGTTTAATCTCTAGGAGGGTGCATAGATGAAGAGCAGCTAAAATGGATGGTGGAGACACTTCATGAAGGAAGTGTTGAATAGCCGACAATTGTGGGATCCAAGTCACAGGAAGACCGTTGGATCAAAACCTTCGCTATATCATTTATCAGGGGTTCGGAGGTTGGAGGAATCACTTTCGACTGTAGAAGTCGCGAAGTGCCAAGGGCTAGGTCTCGGTGAACATATGGCGCGTCCATCAGGTGGGGACCACGTGGTTGATAGGTGGACACTCATCGCCTGGGAAGGAGTCAACATCCTGTTGACTTATTGCACTTCGAAGATTCGCAAGAAAAGATCACGAGAGCTCGACACTCCAACTCACAAAGTCACGAGTAGCGAGAGGTGTTAGTAGTTATCCCTAGACTATGGTTATATGTAGAGGGTGCTAACAGAAGGAGCTATACCCATATCGCAATCTCGAGTATCGAAGGTTTGGAGAAAGAGGAGTCAAGAGCTTCAACTCACGAACTCGCGAGATCACGAGTTGTGAAAGGCACTTGTGTTAAGGACTTGTTCAGAGCGTTGTGGTCACTTGGAGGAGGTGAAGCTCATGCCTTGTGCATGTTTGCACAGGTGTGGTTTCTGAAGGACATGTGGATCAGATTCATTGAAGGTTTCAGCGAGGAACCAAAGGAGCCGCTTCAGCTCAAGGAGATTAGAATGATCCTGTGTGGATCTTGGCCTGAGGGTTGGGGGTCTGCATCAATGTGGTATCAGAGCTTGATTTTGTTTGTATATTTCAGGCAGAGTGAGATAGAGGAAAAGAAGTAGTCTGATACGCACTAGAGTGGTATCAGAGCCTGATTTGTGTTTGTATACTGCAGGCAGAACGAGGCAGAAGAGAAGGAGATAGAGTGTTGAAGCTCTGTAGAGATTGTTGCAGGAGCACAGTAGTCAAAATATAGTCAGGTGGACTGTAGGGAAAGATGGAATCACTCACGGTTGTAGAGTGACAACAATAATTTTTCTAGGAGGGCAGACAGGAACAGGAAGATGGCTACTGAAGGCCATGGACGTGGTGGAAAGATGAACCACCAGCAGTAAATGAGTAAAGTGACAATGGATAAAGATATCGTTGAGATAAGAGTGAGGATGGAAGATCTTGCACTACGGATGCAGCAAGATGCAAAGCCACAATGGGTGTATGAATGGCCTCTAAGGAGGCAAGCAGAGTGGCCAATCAAGAAATTGTTGGCCAGAAGGCAGCAAAAACTGTTGAGAGGATGGCTGAGGTATGTGGAAAGCCTCAGAGACGTAGGGGAAGTGGTTCATATGTGTGAACCAGAGACTGGGAAGAGATCAACAGAAGGTCTCATATACTGCAAGGAGGGTAGTGCTGAAAGTTGAAATTGCCAGGGGGGCACTGAGATGGGATCGATTGATCTCATAGACTACCAGGAGGAAGGAGAAGAAATCCCATATTGCCAGGTGGGAAAGGGAGAGTAGTTGAGATTGTCTAAGAGTCTCATGAACTCAGAGGTGAGTTCGGATCAACAAGAGGAGCTAACAGAGAAGGAAGACGGGAAGAGCATTCTGATGATTAGAGGGATAAAGGTATTCCTTCCATATAGCCCAGTGGGGGCCAGCATGTGTTTTGTCGATGAAGCAACAGTAGAAAGATAGCCAACTATGATTGTTGAAGAGCTGGAGTGGATATTAGAGGCTACTCAAGCAGAGGAAAAGGAGCATTCGGAAGAATGGCTTGAAATTTTCAGCTAGGAAGCTAAAGAGGAGACAGTTGTAGCACTGAAGCTAACAGCAAGAAAAGAAGAAGAGCATGCAGCTAAGATGCTCACTCCTTGGTAGAAGGAGTTGGATATGTTGGAGGATTGGTTGAACCATCTAGAGCCAATAGATGACTGCCATGAGAAGAAAGTCATGCAGATGTTAGCAGAGGAGAATTCCAAGGAATCGCTCAGAAATTTCAATCAGGGAGCTGAACAGATGATAACTGTGGTGTAGAGGCATGCAGCGACAGATGAAGGAGAATTTGAGTCTAAGGAGAAGTTGGAGGAAGCTGGAGATGTGCCAGCATGAGAGATGACAATCAAGTTGTAAGAGGAGGAGGCTGAGCAGCAACTCAGTGATGAAACTACAAAAGAGGAGTCTGCAGCAGGGTGGCAAGTTGAGGCCACAGAGGAAGAAAATAGCATGGGGGATCTAGTTGATCTGCCCACTAATAAGGATGAAGAAGTGCAACCGAGAAGACTGCATAAGGAGAGACAACCACTGGAGAAGCTGGACATGATAATTGAGGAGATCAAAAGGCTGATGATCCAATCATCAGAAGCGGTCAGCAAAGGGAAGCTGAGCAGAGGAGAACCTACCATAGCAGCAAGGCAGCAGCAACAGTGAAGTGATGGAGCAGATGGACAGCTCCAAAGAACTGTTTGGGATACAGGGGGATTTCGACAGCCATGCTGGGAAGCTCATGAGCAGGAGCTCATAAATTTTTCATAGCAGAGGATTATGATGCAGGAGCATCACTGCAAAGCCAGCTACGCACCATCCAACCAGCACATCAAGTGGGCATTCAATGGAGAGGAGAGGCGTAGCCCTCTCACTTTCAAAATTTCAAATTTTGAAATTGTATTTAATGTTGTAAGGCCAAAGAGACAAAAGTCATGTGTATGTATAGGCTTAGATAAAGAGTTGCCTTAAATGGTTGTAAGTCTGAGATCTAGATCCGATTCAGACAAGACAACCATTCAATGTAATTGAATGTAAAATTAATGAGAGTAGGTAGCTTAGAGTGAAGAGCTCGAGGATCCCCTTTTGTAAAAAGATCCTTGGTATCTATAGGCAGTTAGTATATAGAGAAGAATAGAGAATAAGAGAGGGAGAGAGAGTCGAGACTCTATTGCAATCCAAGCTCGAACACATTGTAAAGAGGCATTTTCATATTAATACAAAGAGAAGTTTTTCCTGCACATGAGCTTTATGTGATTATGAGTTCATGAATGAATGTCTTTATGTGTTTATGATATGCTATAGATGTATGTTAGGTGTGCATATGCAGGTGATAGGCAGATTTTCCTATCTGTGAGTTCTTTGATTCCAGGTCTGGGTTCTTTGCGATTTCATGAAAAGAGTGCATGACAAAACACTGTGGGTTCTGTAAGCCAGTGCAAAGAGTGCACTTCTGAATTCTGTGGAATTTCAGACAAAGACATGCCAAGAACGTGCACCAAAGGAAGTCACTGACTCAAGGAGAATCCTCAAGGTTGTTGAACACCTTGGAGGTAAGACTGTGCAGAGGAGGGCACAGAGGATAGGTAGATTTTTTGAGAATTCTATAAGGCTCTGCCAAGAGGGCATTGAGCGAATGCATAGGATGCATTAGGAGAAGAACTCTATTTCAATTTTGTTGAGAAGATAGAATCACTAAGGACTCTGGAAATTCTGCCAGGTGGGCATTGAGTTGGTGCAGAAGGGCACAGAAGGAACTCTTGTCTGATTTCAGAGAGAAGAGAAGTGTCAAGGGAAGACCTTCACAAGGTTACTAAACACCCTGTAGGCTCAACAAGGAGTGCTTGAGCAGGAAGTTGCCAGAGGGAATTTCCATCCATTTAAGGAGAGAAAGGGGTAGAGACCATTGAGGTCTGAGCAATTGAAGCTCAAGAGGATAAAGACCTATATAAGGAGTGCACCAGGCCAACACCTGAGTAAAGTGTTGAGAGACAACCATCTGAAGGCTTGTCAAGCGCAGGAGCAGAGCACAGAAAATCTCAAGACAGATAGCACCTTTGTGTGCAGAGACTCTGCAAGGAGTGTAGAGGTCGAGAACCTCTTCGAGTTTCAACATTAACAAAGCTCAAGAGGAACAGTGCCTTTGGGAACAGACTGATATCTACAAGGAGTGCAGAAGTTGGGGAAACCTTTCAAGGTTTCACAGTCCTGAAACTCAGGAGGAGGAGCATCCCAAGAACACAGGTGAGACCAAGGTTGCAGGATCGCAAGAGGAAGCAAAGGCTGAGACCTTTGATACTTCAAAAATCTTCCAAGGAGAAGGAAGAAGTGGAAGCTCAGAAGGGAGCTACAGCTACCGTAGGATCGGTGTTGGAAGAAAGATCTGGATGATTGAAGTTTACGTCCAGGTGCAGGAAGGAAAGTGCAGTGGAAGAGAAAGAGATATGGGATGTCAAATCTTGCACGGATAGCCAACAACCGTTGGATCCAGAGAAAGTCACACAGATTTTAATCTCTAGGAGGGTGCACAGACAAAGAGCAGCTGAAATGGATGGTGGAGACACTTCATGAAGGAAGTGTTGAATAGCCGACAGTCGTTGGATCCAGGTCACGGGAAGACCATTGGATCAGAACCTTCGCTATATCCTGTATCAGGGGTTTGGAGGTTGGAGGAATCAATTTTGACTGTAGAAGTCGTGAAGTGCCAAGGGCTAGGTCTCGGTGAACACGTGGCGTGTCCATGAGGTGGGGACCGCATGGTTGACAGGTGGACACTCATCGTCTAGGAAGGAGTCAACATCCTGTTGACTTATCGCACTTTGGAGATTTGCAAGAAAAGAGCACAAGATCTAGACACTCCAAGCCGCGAAGTCGCGAGCAGCGAGAGGTGTTAGCAGTTATCCCTAGCCTACGAGGGTGCTAACAGGAAGAGCTATACTCGTATCGCAATCTTGGGTATCGGAGGTTTGGAGAAAGAGGAGTCGAGAGCTTTGACTCACGAACTCGTGAGATCGTGAATTGTGAAAGGCACTTGTGTTAAGGCCTTGGTCAAAGCACTGTGGTCACTTGGAGGAGGTGAAGCTCACGCCTTGTGCATGTTCACATCGGTGTGGTTTCTGAAGGACCTGTGGATCAGATTTGTTGAAGGTTTCAGCGAGGAGCCAAAGGAGCCACTTCGGCTCAAGGAGATTGAACGATCCTATGCAGATCTCGGCCCGAGGGTTAGGGGTCTGCGTCAAAAGTGTACATGAAGATTAATATTCAACCAAGGTTCTTCATCCTAATCATATAACAATACGATTATGTCCATGTGAATAGATGATTTGAAGTCAAACATGACAAAAACCACTTGATTACCAGTCATTGAGGTATACCATTAACAAGTGAGATATAAATCACCATTGATGTCGATGATTTTCAAGGTACTTTAAAGTACAATCAAGCGAATGTGAAAAATGATTTGAAGTCTAACATTCATGGAATCAATCGGTCAGGGGTCATTGATAAATACCCAATGCGAGAAGGCCTACCATTGAGGCATGTAGGTCCCAAGGTATTGATGTGTTCCTAAGTATATTTCCCAGATAATTTGTTTAATTTTACATGAAAAGACTCATCAAAGGAGGGAATTGATGTATCCCCCATCTGTCAACACGAAACTTGTCACAGGAAGGTGATAAGATACAATAGATGAAAATGGACTAAAACGGGTATGGGAACTGGTAACTTTGTGGATGGTTGACTTTTGAGGTGGAAAATTCCCTTGAACACTGAGGCAGGATGTAAGACTTGGAAACATAAAATCAAAGTGAACCAAAACATAATGCAGCGAGTGTTGAGGCATTCTTCAGATGGGTCAAAGAAAGTTTCATATGGAGTCGTCAATTTCTATTATGGAAATATTCCCCTGCAGATAGGTGAACTTTCTCTTGGATTACAGACCCCTCTCCCAATACAGAAAATTACATTTCGACACTACCATTCCTATAGATTCATTTTATCCATCGAAAAAGAGAGAAGGAGGGGAATTATGATGTACCTCATTTTCCACATTTTTCCAAGATTCTCCAATCCACGAGCTCCAAACAGTGCCTGCAATAGACAACAATAAACAAATGACTATTTCTTACTCTAATTGATTGATAAAATCAATCGATCTATGAAGATTAAGACAAGCACGTGTAAACACACACTTGAAGGAAATAGGCCATGTATATTAATGAGAACTTCAAAAGGAAACTTGCAATCTTCAAATGATGTTGGAGAAACCTCTCCAAGTCCTCCGTGTCCAACCCTTGCTCAAAATATCCAAAATCAAAATAACAATTCTTTGTTGATTTTCTCCCCTTTTCCCCCTCTTCTAGAATCAAAGGTTTGATACCTGAAAACATCTCTCCTTCACCCTTGTAAAGGCCTCCTTTTATAGGATTGGGAGGCTCAACCATCATGAGTAGATTTTGGGATTAGTTGAGGATATAAATCCTTTATGTTAGTATCTTATCCTATGATATTTCCATAGGATAGCTTTCGATCCAAACCAACCTCATCTCGAAGAGCTAGCCCTCAAAAAGAGGCGGGATTCTCCAAATTTTCCTCTAATTAAAATCAGTGCTCCCCTCTAGTTAGAGACAAAGCATTGATACTAGATCATCACTCCCTAAATAAGGTATAGGGGGGAATTATCTATGGGGTATCACTTCCCCAACATGGCTAGGGGGGCGCTACCCTTCAAAAATGCCCAAAACATTTTCGATTTTTCAAGTAAAAAGTGTGTTTCTGGCCTGAAATGATGGGTTTCTTCCACCAATACGACTTAGGAATCATGGAAAATTTTATTTGATGGTTTTAATGGATTAAAACACATATAATCAAACACAAAATTTCATGCGACACTTAGTAAGGTGCATACGGTACTTGACAACACTTGCGACACTTACCAAGGTGCATACGACACTTGCGACACTTAGGTGAGATACTTATGTGTGAGGTCAAAAGAGAAACTGATGGCCGAAACACTTTAAAATTATTCAATGCAAGGGTGTTAGAGAGAGAGAACCCGGTAGAAGTTGCAAACAACCATCAAACAGTCTTAATATATATTTCATCCCCAAGGCAGGCATACCTATGCTCGAAATACAAATGACTCAAAGCATGGTCGTCAACCATTACATAGTGGATCCATAAAAAATACTGACTAATGATATGGCCACTTGAGATACAATGTGGATCCATACCTCCATGACATGAACTGCTCATAGCCATGAAAAATACACAATGGAGCTACGAGATGATAAAAACAGAGCCACGGACCAATACAAAGTGGATCTATGTTAGAGAATGTATATCATTCGAATAATCTCCATCACAACCTGGGTAAAGTGTATATGTAGATGAATACTCAACCCAGTGTCTTCGTCCCAATCCTATAACAATATGATTATGTCCATGTGAATAGATGATTTTTTGTTGAACATGACAGAAACCACTTGATTATCGGTCATTGAGGTATATCGTTAACAAGAGTGAGATAAATCACCATTGATGTCGATGATTTTCAAGGTACTTTTAAATTACAATCCAATGAATGTGAAAAATGAGTTGAATTCAAACTCATGGAATCAGTCAGTCAGGGGTCATTGATAAATATCCACTGTCGAATGCGAGGAGGCATGCCATTGTGGCATGCAAGTCCCAAGGTATTGATGCGTTCCTAAGTCTATTTCCTTGATAATTTGTTCAAGTTCATAGGAAAAGACCCATCGAAGGAGGGAATTGATGTATCCCCCATCATTCGACATGAAACTTGTCATGGGAAGGTGATAAGATATAGAAGATGAAAACAAACTGACACAAGTATCAGAACTATTAACTTTGTGGATGTTTGAATTTTGAGGTGGAAACTTACCTTGAACACTGAGGCATGATGTAAGACTTGGAAACATAAACTCAAAGTAGACCAATATATAATGCAGCAAGTGATGAGGCATTCTTCATATGGATCAAAGGAAGGTTCAAATGGAGTCAAAATTTTATGTTATGTAAATATTCCTTTACGAACAGGTAAACTTTCCCTTGGATTACAGACCCCTCTACCAAGAAAGAAAATTACACTTGGACACTACCATTCCTATAGATTCATTTTATCCATTTAAAAGGAGAGAAGGAGAGGAAGTATGATGTACCTCATTTTCAACATTTGTCCAAGCTTCTCTAATCCACGAGATCCAAACAATGCCCGCAATGGACAACAAGAAAAAAACAACTCCCTCCTACTCTAATGGAGTAGATAAAATCAATCAATCTATGAAGATTAAAACAAACACATGTAAACACATACTTGAAGCAAATAGGTCAAGTATATTAATGATAACTTAAAAAGAAAACTTACAATATTCAGATGATGTTTCAGAAGCCTCTCCAAGACCTCCTCATCCAACCCTTTCTCGAAATATACACAATCAAAATAACAATTCTTTGTTGATTTTCTCCCCTTTTTCCTCTCTTCCAGAATCAAAGCTTTGATACCTGAAAGCTTCTCTCCTTCACCCTTGGAAATTACTTGTTTTATAATCTTGGGAGGTTCATCCACCATGAGCATATTTTGGGATTAGTTGAGTATATAACTCCTTTAGGTTGGGGTCTGATCCTAGAATAGTGCCATAGGATATCATTCGATCCAAACCAACCTAATCTCCCAAGCTATCCCTCAGAAATATGTGGGATTCTCCAAATTTTCCTCTAACCAAAATCACCCTCTAGTTAGAAACAAAGCGTTGATACTAGATCATAGTTCAATAAATATGGTTAAGGGGCACTGATATATGGGGTATCACTCCCCCAACATGCCCAGGGGGGCGCTACCCTTCAAAAATGCCCAAAATATTGTCGATTTTTCAAGTAAAAAGTGTGTTTCTAGCCTTGAAATGATGGGTTTCTTCCTCCAATATGACTTAGGGATCATGAAAAGTTTTCTTTGATGGTTTCAAGGGGTTAAAACACATATAAAAACATAAAAAAGTCCATGCAACACTTAGTAAGGTGAATACGGCACTTGACGACACTTGTGACACTTACCAAGGTGCATACGACACTTGTGAAACTTAGGTGAGATATTTAAGTGTGTCATTTTGATGTGTATTAGCTAGTTAGTGCGTGGGAAGAGATCACTCTGATTTATTCATCGTGCTTCATTGTTAGCAGATTTTCATTCAACAACTAAGTTTTCTTCATGTGTGACTATGTTTGCAGAGGTAATAACTGATTTTGGGGTTTATAAAGGGCAACTTTCTTAAAGAAGGTTGAGAAATCCTTATGGGGGTTGAATCTCATTATACAGAATGCATTCCTTGACTACTGGGCGCATATCTGGGAATGAGAGAAAAGGGTATTCCCATGTGGTATGATTTTATTGCTTCTTGTGGGTTGAAATCACTGTAAGAGGGTCGAAATCCCTCATTGTGGACCGACTATATGTGAGTAGAAGTGCCTCACTTGCTGATGTGTTATTTTTATGTTGAGAACGAATTGGTTTTTGGTTGAATACTTTATTTCCTCTATGTTGTGGAAAGAACTCATACTGGGACCGATTTATCTATCTTATTTGGTTGATTTATATGGGAAAACTGAACCAAGTAGTGTGGTTGAGTGACTTTTAGAAATTGGGTGAGTTTCTTGGTGAAGACATGTCGTTTTCTCCTTGGAAATACTATTTCTACTTGATGGGGACAAATTACTCTTATCAGGTCAAGTTATAAAGGATATTGGTGCTTCATCTATGTGGGTTAGCAATACTAACCACGACAGGAGTTCCATTGAAAAAAAAAAATTGATTTGTATTACTCCTTCGGTAAGGAGGGAATTACCAACTAGTAGATCAATAAGTTAGTGAGGTGTTGCCACTTCCATTGCTCCGTTAAGATGATAATAAATAAACATTTATTTGATGTGTTTTCCTTCTCATTTAAATCTGTTTTTATATGGGTAATTTTCGTGCTTATGGTTATGTATTTATGATGCATTAAAGTAAGTTGGACATATTGAATTTGTATGTAAACCCCCACATAATACATCAGATACTCAAATAAAACACACAACAATTTATTGGAAACTCTAGTAGTGAATAAACACCTACAACATAATTGTTTGATGAAAGTCAATATTCATAAATACTTATACATATGCTACAAGAGTGAGATAAAATTGTGACAACAGTACCTTTGGTAACTACAGTGGTATCAGAGCATGATCCTTTGCAACTGTGACATTTGGAGGGAAGCATTAACAATAGATAAAGGAAATATGGAAAATCAGTTGGAACAATAGGTGTTTGAGGTAGGAATGAAGCTACACTCACTCCCTCCATTCAAAAATACTCTTCTTAAAATTCTCAAGCCAGCAACAGAGATTTTATCTAAGGTGGATCAATCCCCTTCACAGGTTATGTTGGATGCAATAAACCCATTAAGGGAAGATTTAGTTATGCCAAATTTTTTGAGACACCAGGATGGAGATGTGTCACTTATGGTGGCCATATGCATTAGTGAGATCACCAAAATCACAACACCAAATGCCCCATACAAAAATGATGTGTTGAGAAACACCTTCTGGCTTATTATTACTACTTTCTGAGGTTTGGGTGATATAGATAGTTCCTTGTTTGGAGAGAGGGATACCATTCTGGAAATGATGGCCAAGATTGAGTCATGTGTTTTGATGTTAGATATTCGGTGTGCTGACTTGAATCTTGAGATGTTTAACATTTTATTATGTATTGCCAGTGGATCTCACCTAGAAAATGTGTTAACATTTATGCGATCCATTACGACTTGTATTGTGGATGAGAATGAGGATATTCCAGAGAGGCTAGTATCACTTATACTAGATTCCTTGGTGAGAGAATAGAAGGAGGTTTCTTATAATAGCTATAGACTTTCTATTAAGGTAGTGTAGTAGTGTGCAAACAAGTTAGATCCATATGTGACTGTAAATGTGTTAAACCTGCACAGAATATATCTAGCTAGAAAATACTACACACATTTGCAGAGAGAAATCGAGAAAGAAAAAGAAGGAGAGAAAGAATATAAGAATTCTCATTAACTGTAATGAATAATGAATAATTTACACATGATATACTACGTATAACTCAATGAATGTGCACTGGAGGAGGACCAATGTGCCATATTGGTGGTCTAGAGTGATCTAGACACATACCAGCAGTTACGGGAGTGAACTTCCACCTAGTCTAGTCTCTCAGGTAGTTACCGGAGTGAACTACCACCTAAATGAGTTAACTAGTCAACCAGTCTTCAGTTAACTGACTGAGCAATGTGTAGTGAGGATTAGATCAAGGGTGCCAATATGGTGATGATTTCAAGGAAAGTTTTCATTATCATGGTAATGATCCCAATGTTGCATGGTGGCAAAACCAATGTAGCATCTAGACTCAACTCAACTAGTCAAATCGAAGTGCCAACTGAAGAGAATATTCTCCAGGTGGAATATTCTCCCATAAAATATAGGATACTGGATAATGACTAATTATGACTAATAAACAAGGAAAAACCTTAGGAAAAATAAATCCTAGGTGTGTGTTAAGTAACTCCAACACCCCCCTTGAACATCACTATGGTGAAAATAAAGAATGGGTCCTGACAATGAGGCCATGCTAGGTACCCAAATACAAAAGATACACTAAAATAAAGTGAGGAAAAAGGGAAAACCTCATGGGAAAAACCACCCCTCAAGGTACAATGTATGTAAAAACAAGAACTACAATTGCTTGTCAAAAGTGTCCTTCACTCCAAGATGACTTCGCAGAGAATGGAACTTCTTCTCAGTGAAGGTCTTGGTGAAGATGTCTGTCATCTATTATATTGAAGGATATAACTGTAGGTCGATGATCCCCTCGTGTACTAAGTCCCAGATGTAGTTCACATGGATCTCGATGTGCTTCTTCCACTTCCTATGAACTGGATCTCTACAAAACTTTAGAGTGCTCTGGTTGTCACACCAGATGATGATCGACCAATGAAACTGAATTCCCAAATCAATGAGAAAATGTTGTAGCCACATAGCCTGAATATTTATGTTAACTACCCCTCTATACTTTTCCTTGGCTGAATATAGAGAAATGGCAGCTTGCTTCTTGCTCGACCAACAGATAGACCCAAAACCAAGACTGAGTGAGTAACCAGATGTGGACTTGCGATCAATGTTATCGCCAGCCTAGTCAGAATCAGTAAACCCGATGAAATATAATGTAGATTTTGTTGCATAATGAATCCCAAAGGTGATGGTGTCGTATATGTATCGAAGGATATGCTTGCATCCTTCCAATGTAGCTCATGCAGCTCCTGCATGAACTTGGAAATTGCACCAACTACATAGGAGAGCTCTGATCTAGAGTGTGTGAGATACAACAATCTCCCCACTGGTTTTTTGTACAGTGTGTTTTCAACCAATGGAGTCTCCCCTCCATCCTCAAGTTTGAATCCTGATAGGAAAGGAGTCGGAGCATACTTGTAGTCTATCATGTGAAATATCTCATGGAGATCTTGTGCGTACTTGGCCTGAGACAGTTTGATGCCTGATGCATCCTGACTGATCTCGAGTCCAAGGAATAAGTGTATCAAACCCATGTCTGTCATCAAACACCTATCATGTAGAATCCTCTTTACTGCAGTAATCGTTGAAGTCAAGCAATCGATGATCAACAAATCATCAACATACAAAACTAAGATTATAAGTGAATAAGTTGTCCTGAGGATGTAGACATTCGAGTCTGATTTGCAATGTACAAATTTATGTGACAACAGGTAGGAATCCATCTTGGCGTACCATGCCCTCAGAGCCTTCTTGAGGCCATAAAGATACTTCTTCAGTCGACAAACCAAATATGAGTCCTGCATAAATTCATGTGGTTGCTCCATATAGATCTCCTCAGATAGATCACCATGAATAAATGCATTGTTCACGTCCATCTGATGGAATTCCCATCCCTTGGTTTCTGCAATGGCAAGTTCCAATCATATGGAATCCATCCTCACTACTGGAGATAAGGTATTATCATATTTAATACCATGCACTTGTTGAAAGCCTTTCACAACAAGCCTAGATTTGTATCTACTAATCTATCCATATATTGCACTCTTGGTCCTGTAGACCCATCTGGATCTGACAAGTTTCCTCCCAGAAGAAATGGTAACTAGATCCCAAGTCTGGTTCTCGAGGAGGGAGTTGTACTCCTCCTGCATGGCGGATTCCCATAAGGGATTTCCAACAGCCTCACCATAAGACTGTGGATATGAAGACTGAACCAAGAAAAGATTCCTGGAGGGAAATCGTTCAGTGGTAGTGAGTGAAACATGAGGCTTCTAAAAATCAGATCGAGTCCTTGTAGTATCAGTTGGATCAACAACGAGATCCCCTACATCCTGATGAGTAGTATGTTCCCACTTGGGCCTCTGATCTGTCTCTACAAAGACATATGGATTCTCTGACTCTACATATGACTATAATAACTCTAAATATGAATCTTTTGAGTCCTCTAAATCAGAAATCACATCTGAAGAAGAGTCAGCATGTGCATTCTCATCATCTCAAATAGGTGGAAGAATGAAGGTGGTTTCATGCGGTTGTTGAGGTACATGCGAGACACTTTCCTCGAATTGGAAACTATGCTCAATGATGAGTCATCTCGAGGAAAGATCAATAAGCATATATCCCTTCACACCATCGAGGTATACAACAAAAATACACTTAGTGCTCTCTAGATCATGTGCCTTCCTCTTTTCAGAGGGAATCTGGGCCCAATCATGTGAACCGAAAATATGAAAGTGGGTCACTTCTGGTTTGAGGCCACTCCAAGCTTCATAGGGGGTCTTATCCTTGACAAGATCTATGGGGAGATCTATTTTGGATGTATGTTTCACAATTAAATGTTTCAGCCCATAGTCTCTATGGTAGTGACTTTGCATGGAATATGCAAGATGCCATCTCCTATAGAGATCTATTTTTCCACTCAACAACTCCATCTTGCTGCAGAGTATAGGGAACTGTGTGTTGCAAATGAATCCCTGCCTCATGGAAAATATCATGGATCTCATGATTGAAATACTCTCACTCGTTATTAGTTCGGAGGACTTTGATATTCTTTTCAGACTATGTCTCAACCAAGGATTTGAAATCTTTGAGGTGTTAAAAGACCTTGGATTTTTTCCTGAAAAAGTAAATCCATGTAAAACGTGAGAAATCATCAACAAAAATGAGAACAAACCTCTCTTTTTTGATATATGGATGCATAAAGGGACCCATAAGGTCACTATGGATCATATCTAAAGGTGCAGAATCTCTCTGAGACTTTCCTTTATCGAATTTCTCTTGAGGGTGTTTTCCGAAAACACATCCCTCACATACTCCCTTAGAGAACTGGATCTCTGGTAGACCATCTACCAATATTTGTTTTCTAAGTTGTTGCATGTATCTTAAGTTCAAATGTCCAAACCTTTCATACCATATCCTACTATTTTCATCAGCATGAGTAAGCAGTAAAAAAGAATCAAGTTCAACGAATTTAAAAAATGTATACAATCTAGACCGATGATTTACCTCACCGGTAGAAACCCTGGGGTTGGTTTGCATGTCATATATTTCCATGGAATTTGGTGTGAGTATGAATTTATTTTTGGTGTCGAAATTCGTCATCTGATACACAGGGAGAAGGTTGACGAAAATTTTGAGAACATGCAACACATTCTCGAAGATTTCATTGGTGAGTTTAATCCTTCCTTTGCCGGTGACTTCGATAGAAGAGATGTCCCCCATCAGAATAGGAGGACCTTTGCATGCATCCAATGAATAATATACTTCTTTTGAGGAAACCATGTGATGTGATGCTCCTGAAACTATGATCCAAGCATTGGGAGAGGAGTTGATGATAATCAAGGCATGGCTAGAATTTCCTTTCTTGGGATTCAGATCTTCTGGCTTCTTCTTCTTGGCACCCTCAGGCATGTGATTTCCAAGTTTTTTTTGTTGAAGAAATTGAGACATTAGATGTATTTTTTTCATGCATGCATGCGTATTCTAGATGGAATCCTTTGTGACAGTACATGCATTTCTCCCCTTTTCTTCTCTTTCCCCCTTTGGATCTGGAGGCATCGGTGAAGGGTTTTGTGTACCCTTCCTTCTTTGGATGTGCATGAGCTTTATTTTTGTCTTTATCTTTAGAATTCTGATATTGGTGGCTTCCATCTTGCACAGTAAGTGCATGCACCTTTGGGCCTTTGATTTTTCCCATGTTGATGAGCTTGGTTTGCTCTTGTGTCAGGGATTCGATAAAGTCCTCAAGAGAAGGCATCTTCCAGGTGGCTCCAGAGGCGAATCTGACAGAATGGAATGTGGACACGAATACAGAGAATTTAGGACCAAGTTTGGAGAGAATGGTGAGAACCATTTGTTTCTCCTCCTTAGATTTATCAACCCCATAATCTTTGAGTTGTGACGGTAAATCCTTTAATTTTGTAAAGAAATATTGGATATTGTCAAAGATTTTTGGATCAAATGTGAGCAGTTCCACCTCCATCATGTGTCCCCTCATTTCATATTGTTTTCCAAAGATCCCTTGCAAGGTGTCCTAGGATTCATTGGGAGTCTTACAAGAAGATATGTGAAAAAGGAGATCGGGAGAAATAAGACTGCAAATCGTTCTGAGTGCTTCATCCATTCGATTTAAGTACTTGGATTTTTATATGGAAGTTTTCGGTTCTATATCTGTACTCAAGGTTAACCTATACAATCCTTTGGTTCAAATATGAATCATTATTCTCTCCTTCCATGCAAAGTAGTTGTAAGGTGTAAGAATGAATTCTTTTTGGAAATCCATATTTCCAATGTCTTCAATCTTTTGTACCTGCAAAAACATTTAGTGTAGATTTTGCTTAGCAGTCTGTCGGCTCTCATACAATGTAAATGTGTTGAACCTACACATAATAGATCTATATAGAAAGTAATACATACATTTGCAAAGAGAAATTGAGAAAGAAGAAGAATAAGGAGAGAAAGAATAGAAGAATTATCATTAACCGTAATTAATAATGAATAATTTACACATGATATACTATGTATAACTCAATGAATGCGCACTGAAGGAGAAACAATGTGCCATAGTGATGGTATAGAGTGATATGGACACACACCAGCAATTATGGGAGTGAAATTCCACCTAGTCTAGTCTCTCAAGAAGTTACGGGAGTGAACTGCCACCTAGCTGAGTTAAATAGTCAACCAGTCTTGAGTTACTTAACAAAATAGAGTGTAGTGTGGAGTAGATCAGGGAATCAAGGGTGATTCACCATTCTGGTGATGATCCCAATTCAAGTGCGCATTAGCATGGTGATGATCCCAATGTTTCATGGTGACAAAACCAATGCAACATATAGACTCAACTCAACTAGTCAAATTGAAGTGTCAACTGAAGAGAATATTCTCCAAGTGGAATATTCTCTCCTAAAATATAGGAGATTGGATAATGACTAATTATGAATAATAAACAAGGAAAATCCTTAGGAAAAATAAATCCTAGGTGTGTGTGAAGTAACTCCAACAATGACCTTATCATTCGATGACACTTGCACAGTTGATAGACAGGTTGATAGTAGGTCAGATCATGAGGAGGAGTTAACACTTCCATATTGTATAGAGGTGGTGGCACTAGATGAGTCACCTTTGGAGACTGATATTATTTCATAGGAGGTGCACTTTCTTGAGGGCCACAGTAGCACAAAGGATAATGGGAAGCAATTTTATGGAGAGCCACACCATTTGGAGAGGCAACTAAAGGTTAGTGAGGATATGATGGTGGCATCCATGGAGCACCTTGATGCTACACACAAAGTGGTGGAAGGGTATTGTTGGAGAGCCACATGATAGTTTGGGAGATGAGTTTTCCATTGTGGATTTTCAAACACTCCAAGAGGTAGTGACAGTTATGAAGTATGACTACCAGCATCTCTTTATGGATAGAGATTACCTTCTAGTGATTGGAAATATGTACCATGGAGCGCTAGAGGAGAAAGAGAATGAGGTGGGGTAGCTTCGGGAGGAGTTGAGTCATATGTCTCTTTTATCACTTTCAATAGATGTCCAATCATATGTGTTGGCCTTTTATCATAAGGATATCAGTGACAGAGATAGTTTGATAGGGGAGCCTCATGTGATGGGTGAGCATGAGGAGTGTTCATACTTGTAGGTGGTTGTAGAGGGATATGGCGTAGAGTCTATTGATGTGCAAGAGTTGTAGGATTCCCCACTTTTAGAGAGCTCATTGAAGATTCTAGTTGCGAAATTTGAGCATGTACGCATGGATATTGAAGAAAGTTCAGATGGGGATACATCCATGTGGGATCCAGTATTAGATGACACTATTGATGAGGACACATCACTTTGGGATCGAGGTTCAGTTGTCATTAGGGGAGTAATGGATACAAGCATGCATACATGACACAGGGTGGTACAGGATGATGTAGTGGTATGCAGTGGTGTACAATGGTATAAATTGGTGAGTGGAAGTGCACAATGGGTTTTTGGAGTATTTCCACTAGGAAGACCTCCTATCATGGGCATCGAGCATACATTTAGGTTTGATTTACCTAGGATCGATGAGTGGATGGATGAGCTTCATGGTCCAGTATATTCCTCGAAGTTTGATCTTCGATTGGGATATCACCAGGTCAAAGATAGAAAGCAGGATACTCACAGGACTACTTTCAGAAGCTATTATGAGTTCTTGGTCATACCAGTGGGGATTACCAATGCACTTGACACTTTCTAGTCTTTCTTGCAGCCACAGAGGATTTTTTTTTTTGTTCCTTGATACTCTCATTACATACAATAGGACATGGGTGGATGGATCATGTGTGGTAGTTGGATGAGTCACCGGGTATTATGGACATGACCAGTATTTGTAATTTGGAATATGTGGTCAGTGTGCAAGGTGCACAAGAGGAGATCCAGGATATATGGTATTGGTGCATAAATATTTCAGCTAGCAGAGTGGTGGATGGAATTATCTACTATGGAGGTCACATATATCTAGTTCATGAATCTACATTTAGGGAGAGGATCATGAGGGATATGCATGATACACATCTGGCAGGGCATTCTGGGTACTTGTATGAGTATTAGGCACCATAGTTGGTAGAGCTACTTTCTAGGGAGGTGTTTAGAATCCATGGTTTACTTCAGTATGTTGATAGTGATCAAGATAGCATATTTTTCAGTGTTGTTTGGCAGGAGCTAAACAGATTAGCAGGAACAAAGTTTATCCCTAGTACTTGGCTTCCACTAGATGATGGCATATCAGGCACTTGGCTCATTTGTATGGTTATCAATATAGCACAGTGGAAGTCAATAGGCATTGGGAATGGTGGACTTCCAATTTGGTGGTGGGATCTGGGCATTCATTTGAGTGATAGATTGCTTCAGATGATGATGATGATCGATAGAGTTGTGACAGTGATTGGTCTTCTTTATTTTTGGGATGTCAGTAGAAGGGAGGTTGAGACTTACTCTTCATAGCAGGATCAAATTTATTTTCTAATACCCAGGATTTAGGTTGGCATTGGATTTGCAGACTTAGAATTCACTGAGACACCTTGGAAGGGGATGATTCAAGATAGTGGTTTCAGTCCCTTTAGGGATTTAAGCTTGGGTTTTTAGGAGAGGAGGATTGATCCAGATTATTTTCGGCATGAAATGAGATTGGAGATATAATAAAGAAATGCACAAAGATATCACAGATTTTCAATAATATAACAAAAATGTATCAGAGATGCAACCATAAACACAGATATACAGTAATAAATGATTTCTATCAATGAAAGAAATGTACAAAGACTATAAAAATACAGAGTGAAAGACTCGCTAGAATGGTGGTAGCTTATCTTTGAGAAGAGATGTGACGGCTACTCGCATTCGCAAGAAGATGATTACAATGAGGCTCTGAAGGCATTTTTACAATAAACAGGAATGCCAAAAACCCTAGACATCCAAAAACTTAACCCTAGGAGATGAAGCGCCAAAATTCATGTGGGCCCCGTTTGGGTAAGTTAGTACATCAACTTCCCGGGGTCGTAACTTTTGCATACGATCTTTGTTTTAGGTGTATGATAGCTCGTTGGAAAGGTATCATCGAGGAGATTCATTTTGGGGGCTCAATTATGCATTTTGGCTATAATTGAGAACCTCTATCTCGAAAATCCTTCATTTAGGCCCTCAAAATGGCCCTGAAAGTTGAAACCTGCTAAAAATAGTAAATTGCCAAAATTGCCAGAAAACTGTTTTGAGTTAGTCGGAAAAGGTGGGTGGCCACCGATATCCACCTAGATCAAGGATGAAGACTGGGTACATCATTCTGGAAGTGATGATCAGAGTGGCGTAGCGTTGACATGGTGGTTCCTTTTTAGCTCTAGTTTGGGACACTGGGATTACATTGTCTGATAGTTCAATTATTGTTACAGATGGTAGAGCCAACCATTACTTTCAGGAGATTATTCATATGGAGCATTAGATGGGTATATTAGGTGGGATATTCTATGAGGGGTGGACCAAGTATTTATAGTATGTGTTTCTCTATTGATTGCTGGTCTTCAGGAGGCCTCTTATGTTAGTACATGGAAGGACAGTATTGTGGGAAGTAGGTGCTCCACGTCTTTCAAATTGGTTTGGGACCCAGGAATCACTCACATTTTTAGTTGGGTTCATCTTATTGATCATAGGATTTTGATGACATTGCTTGAAGAAAATAAATATTTGGGGAGGGAGGATTGTCATGTCCCCACTTTTGGATTCCCTAATTGTGCAATTAGAGTTACAGCAGGAGGCTTGAGTCAGCTAGGTCATAGGGATGAGACTAGGTCATCGATGGTACCAGAAGGTTTGGGGGAGTTTTATGGGGCCCAACTTAGTTTATTTCCCATTATTCATCATCAGAATCATTTCTGCACAATTTTTTCTTGGTTCCATTGCATTCTGACGATTTCTATAAAACAGGGTTATTATTGGGCATATTTTAATTAATTACACTAAAGGTACTACTTGGAGTTTGTTTCTTGGAGAAATAATTTAGTGTAATAGCTTGTTGGTGTTGGACACACCTACCACACTTAGAGGGGGGGTGAATGAGTGTGGGGTTCTTTTTCCCAAAACTTCCCTCTTGCACAAAAACTCATCAATTAGCATTCAACATTTATTCATTACCCATTTTTGTCATTTATAACCAGTTAGATGTGAGCACATATCAGCAACATATATCATAAATATATCATCAACAAGTCATCACCACAATGAACACAAAGAACACAAGATGTATGTACAATTTTCTTTTTATTACAGACTACAATCCTTGGGGTTTATCAGCAACAACTGAATAGTGTACAACTCTATAAGAGAACCAGCTCTATATGCAAGACTCAGCTTGCATTCTCAGCACCAACTGAGATGAGGCAAAAATCCTCAACAAATATCAATCTGTACCATAAACAAGAGCATCAACCATGCACCAACCTGTGCCAAACAACCTATAATCAACCTGTACCATAAACAAGTGCATCCAACCATGTACCAAGTATATACCAATCATTTTTCAACCACTCATCAACAATGACTCATCAATATGCACCAACATTTTCAACTATACACCTCATGTATGTGCCAACTCATCAACTGCTTGTCTCAACCATGACTAGTTTTGGATTAGTCAACAACCCTAACTTGAAATAATCATAACTTTGTACCTGTACTAAATAAAGATCTGAAACTGATACAAAATTTTATTCAGTGTTTTTTATGCAATTTATCCAAGTGGCACTACTTGGAACCTCTCATAAAAGGAGTTATAGCAAAAATGGCATACCTTGCTGAATTCTGGCTTATTCTAGAGAGCGATCTTGTAGAGTGTGCCCTGCATACAATATTTGATGAATAGATCTAAAACAGTTATAGAGAATACTACATACTTTAATATAACCAACACAATTGGTCTCACTGAATTTGGGTCTTTTATGAAGAAGTTATGACGTTTTTACCCGAAACACCTGATTTTGACTAGTTTCAGGACTAGCCACAAACCCTATTTTCCACGGAGTGTAACTCCCAAAATACAATGACACAGAAGCTAAATTTTTAACCATAGATACTTGGCTATGTTTTATCACTTGCATATCCATTTAAGGATGTGAATCATTATAGAAAAAAATTTATAGAGAAAATGGTGAGATGACTTGTAAATAACATACCTTAGAAAGCACCATCAAAAGAATTTGTCCTTCCTTGCATTTCGGCCTTCTTTTCTTCACTTTCCTCAAAATTTAGGCTTATATATCCTTGGTTACCTCAGTCACCTATATATCTTCAATATCCTCAAGTGTTCCACACCAGAAATGCTCAAGAAGCTCTCACAAGAAGCTCTCCATCAATACTCCAAAATATATTCCCACAAGAAGCTCTCCATTGATCCACAAAAAGGATGATCTACAAGAACCATTACTATCTTATTTATACTTTCATCCTTTAGTTCACTTAACCCATTTTTAGATCACTTAACCCATTTCTAGGTCACTTAACTTATTTTCCTTATTTTAGGGTTAACCACTTTCCATAAATAGAAAGTTCTCCAATACTTTAACATTTAAATATTCCTTCTTGATTTTGTCACCTTACTTTATCATTTCTTGATTTTTTCACTTCTCTTGATTATTTAAATAATCCACCTTGAATTTTTCACTTTAATTTATCATTTA
>JASDQU011402117.1:35141-54836 GCA_032191745.1 Picea mariana
ATCAATGACAACTCATTGATCCATCTTCATCTATGCATTCTCATCAAGGACAATACATATTATATTACATAAATCATCAATCAATCAATCCTTTGACATCAATCAATCACTTGACATCAATCAATGACATCAATCAATCAAACCATTGGCATCAATGACAACATGATCCAACAGTTGGAACCAGGGAAAAAATATATACAAGATGGGATGATGAAAAGTGACTTTCAGTGGCTAGATAAGTCATAAAGGTGAATTAATCACTTTTTCGAGTAAAAGGCTTCATTAAAGTAATAAAATGATTTTATGATAAAATATTAAACAGGAATTAAAAGTCACTTGAGTGGGGGAAAGGTGAAATGGGAGTATAAAAGAGAGATAGGGGCTCATATTTGGGGATTTTGATGATTGATTATTTTTTATTCAACCTCTTGGCTTGGAGACCTCTTAGATCTTGGGGTTTTGAGGTTTTTGGTGACAAACCCTAGGATTGGTTTCGGTGTTGCAACGATACATCCTAGATAGTCATTTTGTGGGAAGAGATCACTCTGATTTCTTGATCGTGCTTCATTGTTAGCATATTTACATTCAGTAGCTAATTTTTCTTCATGTATTACTATGTTTCCAGAGGCAAAAACTAAGTTTGGGATTTATAGAGGAAAAATTTCTTAAAGAAGGTTGAGAAATCCTTATGGGGGTCGAATCTCATTATATAGATCACATTCCTTGAGTTTTGGGCACATATCTTGGCATGAGACAAGGGTATTCCCATGTGGTCTGATGTTATTTCTACTTGGGGGTTGAAATCATTGTAAGAGGGTTGAAATCCCTCATTGTGGACTGAGTATATGTGAGTATAAGTGACTCACTTGTTGTTGTTCTATTTTTATGTTGAGAACGAGTTGTTTGTTGGATAAATACTTTATTTCTTCTATGATGTGGAAAGAACTCATACTAGAACCGATTTATTTATCTTTTTTGGTTGAGTTCTATGGGAAAACTAAACCAAGTAGTGTGGCTCAATGACTTCCAAAACCTGGGCAAGCTTCTTGGTGAAGACAAGTCATTTTCTCCTTGAAAAGACTATTTCTACCCGTTGGTGTCAAATTACTCTTATCAAGTCGTGTTTTGAAGGATATTGGTGCTTCATCTCTGTGGGTCAGCAATACTAATAGCTACATGAGTGTCAATGAAAAAAAAATCTTCGCGTTGTATTAATCCTTCAAAAAGGAGGGAATTACCAGCTGATAGATATCAGCACACCTGTGAGTTGTTTCCATTGTCATTGCTCAGTTAAGCTAATAATAAATAAGTTTGTCTTTGTTGTGTTTTTGTTCATTTACATTAGTTGTGATATGGGTAATTTTTTTTCTTATGGTTATGTATTTATGATGCATTAAAGTAAGTTGGACATATTGAATTTTTATGTAAACCCCCACATAATACATTAGAGACTCAAATCAAACACACAATAGTTTATTGGAAACTCTAGCAATGAATAAACACATACAACATAATTGTTTGACGAAAGTCAGTATTCATAAATGCTTATACATTTTCTATAGTAGTGAATTAAAATTGTGACAACAGTACCTTGGGACACTACAACAACCCAGCAGACCGTGCAGTGGTTGGGCCAGATCTGCTCTGGTAAATGGAACAGTAGATGGTAAAGATACGACAGAATTTAAAGGTTGCCCGAGACAAACAGAAAAGTTGTTCAGATAGAGGAAGAATTCATAGAGAGTTTAAAGTGTACAGCCATGTGTTCTTGAAAGTAAAATCTAGACATAGTTCCATGAAGTTGGGAAATTGTTCTAAGATGGAAGATCACTATTGTGGGTCATTTGAAATCCTACAGAGGATTGGTTTTTCCGCATATATGCTTGAATTGTATGCATCCTTGTGTATTCATAATGTTTTCCATGTATAATTTCTTAAAAAGTATGTACTTGATTCAGGTGGATACATAAGGCGATTTTCGAGTGTGATCAGTTTGCATATTGGATCAAAAAATAAAACAACTCTGGAATTGAGCCATGGAGCTAATAAATATCCAATGGACCTGGTATGATCCTAAGGATGCAACTTGGGAGCACGAGGATGTTATGCGGGTAGAGTATCTGCATATTTTTGAATATTAATTTTGAAATTTTGTAGGTACATGTGTATAAAATCCATTGAGGATAATGCATAAATAAGGGGGAGGGGAATAATGTTCCTAATCCAAAACCATTTTTAATTGTACATATATGTTGGTGAATCATTGGTACCAAATGTAAATGTAAATGTACATATAGGTTGGTAAGTCATTGGCACCAAGTTTTGGTTTTGCATGCACAAGAGTAGTGCGTGAGGATTGTTATAAAAAAAGGATGCACACATTTCATAGTGTTGCACACACCTAGGTAAGTGTGCATGGTTGCACATCAAAGGTAGGGTGCACACATTCCATGGTGTTGTGTGCACTTGAGTAAGTGTGCAGGGATTACCTAGAATTGTGCATCATACTGAGTTGTGTGTGTGTGTGTGGATATATATGTATTTGAGGTTAGAGAGACTATGTGGTTATGAGGATGTTGAGTCCAGATGCAAATAGGCCAGTGCACCTATCCTTGTAAAAGTAATAACACTCAAGTTATTAATAATATCTCATTGTTGCACACAGATAGATTGGACAAAAAGATATGGGGGGATAACTCCACTGAAAATCCAAAAAGGGGGGACTTAAGTCCTAGGGAATATTTTATTAATATTTTCGAAAAGTGTAAGTTATGGATATTTATTTATCCTAAGGTTTCAAGGGATGGGAATGGGTCACCAAGTGGATAAATCTAATTCTGAAGATGAAAAGTGTCCAGTTTATGGAATGCAATATATATTGTTTTCCTTAGTGTATTTCAAGGATTATTCATTCTTTTCTCATGTGAAAAAGGGGTCGGACCATCCGAGAGAAGATGATTATTACCTTATCTACAAAGAAAAGTTGTAAGGGGTTTTTCTATATAGTAATCGAAGTATTTATTGTCTAAGAACTAGTTTTTCAGTCCCATGAGCATTCTCTCGAAGTGAGACATTTGTTTTCAAAGAGGTGGGTTGTCATGCATGTGAGCATTCTCTCCGTGTTGGAGTTTTGTTGGGAATTGTTCCCTGGTGCGTTAGGAATTAGTTGTATGGATATGAGACTTCCTGTCTAGCATGTTGTTGGAACCCTAGAATGGAAGTGGGACAACCGAAGGACTGTTGAGTAGAGAAGGGGCACACTTCCTTGGGTGTAACAGACATGTGGGGAATGAGAGATTGTAGACTAGTTGCAGCAATGAGCACCCTGGACAAAACAATTATGTTAATTATCAAACCTCATATTGGAACTAGGAACCCTTTTTCCCTAGTGGAGTCAAGCCCCAACTCGAGGGTTACCTGCTACTGAAAGTATATGAGAAATAGATTCTATGGCTAGGAGTAACATCTGAGTTATGTTTGCAGTTGGTGACTTTTCATAAAAGATAAGTGTTGTTATGTGTTTGTCTCATTTACTGTGTTCTTAATTATCTATGTTTATTATGGGTTTAATTCTTTTATGTTGTTGCATATAAGTAATTGTTGTTATTCTGTATAATATTGCTTGCACATGTAAGTGCGGTGTTGATATTCAGTATTTGTAGTCGTGTGTGAGTATGACAAATGTTGTTAGTTATTCTGATTAAGTTAATCTTGTGATAATGGTCATGAGTCTCTAAGGTGAAGTTAGAATGGTTGTGCATGCAGGGAAATACTTTGTGTGAACAGGAGGCTATATTTGCTTGTGCGCGTAGGGAAATAGTCCACGAGCACGAGAAAAATAAAAATGGTGTGTGACGCCATAATGGTTGCACGTATAGTATAGATAAAGTATTCACAGTGGTTTACACACACATTATTGATTGTGTGCTCAATATGTTTTTGCACACAGTTGTTTGAGTTACTTCCACTATTTTAAGTTGTGTCAAAAGAGGAAAGTTTGGGTAGCATGACTCATCTTGGTGTTGAGCGCGTTACTTCAAGTAATTTTGTGCGGACTAAGGTTATAGAGTAGAATCTGTGCACTGGATTTCATTGTAGCATTGTTTAGTAGTAAGTTGGGTAATTTTGCAGTATGGTATCAAAAGAAGATTGGTAACATGGATGTTACATTGTGGTATCATAGCAGATTCGTAACAAGGACGTTACAATGTGGTATCCGAGTATATTGGTAATGGGGACGTTACAGATTGGTAACAAGGAAGTTACAGATTGGTATCAGAGAAGATTGGTAACAAGAACATTACAGATTGGTATCAGAGAAGACTAGTAACATGGACGTTACATATATTTACTATGATATATACATTAATATATATACCATCCATATATGTATATGTGTGTGTATACGCACATGTGGGGGGTATATATATTAATTTATATGTCATAGTAAATATCCAATATATACCAACATATATTATATGCCAATATACATTCTAATATATATGTTGACATATATGATAGTATGTATTACAGTATATATATTGTATGTATATATGTGGGTGTATAAAATAATATATATGTTAGTATGTGTGTGAGTGTGTGTGTGTGTGTGCGCGTGCGCGCCAAACAACATAGAATGATGCATAAAAACTCACCATTAACTAGATAAGAAATTCAACAAACATATATATAATATGTCAATATATATACTATATGTATATGTATGTATGTATTTATGTATGTATGTATGTATTGTGTATGTATGTATGTATGTATGTATGTATGTATGTATGTACTATATTTATTTTCTAGAATACATTTCCTGAGGAAAAATCATGACTACATCCCCTCATTTTGAGAATGTTACCCAAGGTAAACCCTAGAATTCTCAAGGAACAAGGTTACAAAAAACCAAGGCTCGAAGCCATTACAACTATATACATAATATGAGCTTAAGATGTCACTAATGGGAATAGAACCTAGGTGGGGAGGATAACACTCTATCCCACAACCACTCAGCCTATACACAATTGGAATATACTATATGTATATATGTTGGTATATATACTAATATATGTATATACTGTAATGCAAATTGAGTATGATACAAACACACACACACACACTAATATGTTAGGAAACCAAGGACCCATCTGAAAGGAGGGGCTTTAGACCCCACAAGTCTTCATCAAGCTATTTTTGTTGTATTTCTTATCTATTCAATGGTAAGTTGTTAGACACCATTTAATGTTATTAAGTGTGTGCACACACACACACACACACATGTTTGGTATATATATATATATATATATATATATATATATATATATATAATGTGTGGGTGTGTGTGAGTGTTGGTGTGCATTGGAAAGACCTCAAGTTCAACATTAATTCACCAACAAATCCCAAGATACCAACCCTTTCGACATCACCCACAAGCAGGTGAAGTCTCACCTGAGGTACCTATGGGGACTATAGGTACCAGGCTTCCACGATCATGAAGCCAATGAAGATTGTTATAACATTCATTCTTACTTAATATTCGTTCAACATGCAATATACCATGTGCACGAAATCATAACATATGACATATTCATCCTACTTAAACATTCAGCGTATGCGCGGGATGATCAGATACATATTCATATTAACCATCCATGCATTACATGTGCACCATAAATAGAACATAAAATAAACAATCACAACATACATCATGAAACAAATATTTAATGTGGTTCACCCCAAACTGGGCTACGTCCACAATGGTTGGCTTCTTATATTGTTTATGTGTTCAATCCTTACAACAGGTGCACGCTATGCTCATATAATATACATCAGTTCTATCCCAAAATTCCCTAGTCGTTCGCGCATATAGTTCACACTTAGCTCATTCTCCAATCATACTCTTGAAATCTACTTATACCATTTTCTCATACTCTCACTCTATGATTTCATTCGCACCTTAATTCTCTTTTGATATCTCACTACCCAATTTCCATTTTCTCTCATCTCTGACTCCAACAACAGCTTCAAAAAGCTTCCCAAAAAATCTAACTACTTTCTACCCAAAAYCCATACATATTTATACATTGATATTAAGGCTTATCCCATTAAAAAATGGACCAAATGGTATAAATACTACTAACTAACTTATGCCTTCCACACACTAKCTCCTGAATATGTGCTAACTGTCTTTTGTGCACGCTGCTCCTTTGTTGACTTGCCGCGCAGTTTTCTCCTACGCAATTCCCAATACTTACCCAAAATGTCCTACTCCAACAGGCCCCCAACAATCGCTTGTGGATTGTCCAGAGCCACTTCAAGCTTTCTTCCAAGTATCCATGAAATTTTGAAAGGTATCCTTTGCAGCTATGGTATTTTCTCTTGCTTTTGTTTCTTGCTATGCAATTCCCTCATACATCTTTGCAGCAATATGGGTCTTTAACTTTTCTACACTTTCTTGTACTGCCTGCTTGACCATGCCTTGGGAAATTGCTACTTTTGTTGTCACATTTTATGCTTCTTCTTGCATTTTTTCGATCTTATATGTGTGAGGTTATTGATGCACCCTCATTTGGTTCATCTATGAATACAATTTTCTATTCTCTGACATCGATGCCATCACTTCTATTGGTGGTAATGTGTTCATTACTTCCTTAAAATTTTGCGCCTTGTCCTGTGCAGCCTGTAGCTTTCTCCCAATTTCGTGCAGTTCCATGTCTTTTGTCAATTGTTTCCATATTCCTTCTCTTTCTACATATATCTTGGCGTACTCGACTTCTATACTTTTGATGTTCTCTACAGTTGTTGTCATCATATTCTCCATTTTCTCCCTTTTTTTCTGGTGGAGTGCTCGATATCTTTCATGCTTGTAAATCAATAATTTTTGTGCGGAATCCCTAAATGGATTCACTGATTTTTGTTACCTATTATTCTAATGGGGCGTCTTCCCCCCTAGGAATTTCTGGAATATAATTATAAACCCCCTGGACCATCTTTTTCACTCTTTATATCCTCTGTGTGGCCTCATCCCGCTATAGCCTAAGTTGATCATATTTGTCTTGCAACACATCCTTATTTGTGACTTCCTTTGTCAACTCCATCGACATTGACATCGCGCGCAATTGTAATTCTTGCGTCACGCTCGTTTGTAAAACATGCAACACTTCTACCAACAATTGAGATAGAACCAAGTCAATATGACTAAGTTCCTTTGCATGCTCTTGTAATTATGTCGTAGGGAACTCTAAATCTCTCGCTACTATATGCTTCACTTTTTTCTCGCATGATGTTGCAAATGGGTGAGATGTCATCTATTGCACCTCTGTAATGTTTTGCATGCTCTCCATCAGGTCCTAGTCGCCTATTCTGACTTGTGCAATCATGGTTGTCACCAAAATATGTCGCAGTGCGGAAATTTGCATCTGCACATACAAGTGCCTTTCTTCTTGCTTTTGTATCGCTCGCTCAAAATCCTCCTTCGTAACCTCTTTCACTTGATCTGCAATATTTTCTAAGTCATCCTCTAACAAGTGTTGGGTGGCCACTTGCTTTATTGTTTTCCTCTTCTTTTGTTTTGGTACTGATATTTCTATATCTTGTTCCTTTTGCTTCTCTCTCGGGCACGGTAATGTCTTATGTTTTCCTCTTGTGCCATTTCCTTCCCCTTCCTATTCTTCTTCTTCTTTATCATCTCCTATTTATTATATTTTTGGTAATTGTTTCTCTGACTGTTCTGTTTCTGGTATTGGGGTTTTCAATTCATCCTCCCAGTCTTCTATGATATGTCCCACATAAACCTCTACCAACTTGTATCTGCACGACAACCACTTATGCTATGGGTCCTTCTTGGTCTGAATGTACATACGATGTCTTCCAGATCTAAATTTCCCAATCCCCTTGTATGATTATACTATTTTCGGTATCATGCATAGTGTGTTCTGGATACTCACTTGAATTACTTCCTTGTATACATATAACGCAATTTTGTTATCTAATTCTCTCCTTGTGCGCAATATGCCACAAATTTACATATCTCGCTACTAAACATGGCTTCTTCATAGTGTCATTTGGCTCCCTCCAAGACACTAATGCTATAACTTTTACTACTTAGCATGGTTCTATAACTTTTACTACTTAGTTGGCTCTAATTATATTACATTATTATATTATAACACTAATTGATAGCCTATGCCATCAACTTTTCCTTGTTATGTTTAATCCAAACATGTCAATCCTTCATTATCTTAGATATTATTAATAATATTATTAATCATTTTCAACCCTTTTAAAAAAAAATCTTCCTTATTATATGTAATCCAAACATGTGACTCCTTCATTATGTTATATATGATTAATATTAATCATCTCCAATGTTTTTAAATCTCTTCATTATTAACGACTAAATTGATTTCATGGTATATGTATTTTCTTCATTAAATAATTTTTCAACTTGAATATTGACTTGGTTAATTAATTTTTTATTTAATTTCAAGTACTAGTTTGATCATGTTATTCAATTCTTTATCCAATTCTTACTCAATGATCACTTTTCGATCCAAATCTTTAAATACAAAATATCGACACTAGTTTTCTACATATAAACTTTTTATTTTCTTTGATTATGAACAGAATCTTCACAAATGTTAAACCTTTTGAAAACGAGATATACAATGTTTATCCAAAAATATACTCTATATAGTATGTAAGACAAATTTAATCCCCATAACCTAAATATGCTACCTTCTACCTTAATTTCATTTTTCTTATACACTGGTTGATATAATACAATATTCTTCACCATGTCATTAACAACGTAAATATGATATGATCACACCAATCTAAATCTAATTTTAAGTACAAACACAAGCATTAAAATAAAATACTAAGTACTAAGTATATGAAAAAATACACTGGTTGATATAATACAATATTCTTCACCATGTCATTAACAACGTAAATATGATATGATCACACCAATCTAAATCTAATTTTAAGTACAAACACAAGCATTAAAATAAAATACTAAGTACTAAGTATATGAAAAAATCTTACACATGTGTATAAATTTTTAAATCCTCCATAGCCAAGGAAATGTACATAACTAGAAATGACTTCAATCCTCCAAAAAGTATTTCCAATCTTCTCCACAATTGCAAGCTCTGTCCTAAAAAGTATTTCCAATATTTTTCAGAAACTATTTGGAATTCAAGCACAAATCAAATGGAAACTAATTTGAATTGAACCGTTGCTTGAGTTTTCTGACAGCGACAGCCACACCAGTCTGCTTTTCTCTGCCAGCGAGTGTGCTTTTTCTGACAGCGAGTGTGCGTTTTCTGATGGGGAGTACTGACCATTAGATCGTAACTGTCATTTTTATCTAGCGGCGCCAGATTGAACCACGTGTCAAAAATTCATAGGTAGAAGTTTGGCTTTACTTTATTGCTTAGTCGACTTAGCTTGCTGTCCGTTTACAAAGGTTTGTTGTAAGATGTGTGGAAAGAGGCCGCAATTCCAAATCATTACGGAGGAGTATGGGCGAACAGCAAGCATGGAGAGGATGATGAACATGGGTTTACAGAGATTTTATAGGGTTTTAAGATGTGTGGAAAGAGGTCGAACAGCGAGCTTGGGTTTACAGAGAGCATGGATTTACAGAGATTTTAAGATGATGAAGAATATGGGCGAACAGCGAGCATGGGTTTACAGATATTTTATAGGGTTTTAAGATGTGTGGAAAGAGGCCGCAATTCCAAATCAATACGGAGAAGATTCTCCTTACTGTATAGTGGGAGGAGTATGGGCGAACGGCGAGCATGGAGAGAACGATGAACACCTGGGCTCTCGGAAAAAGTGTCATGTCCAACTGAATGTCCAATAAGACCATGGAGATTAACCCAGGCAATAATGAAGGACATGAAAATGAGAGCAGAGGCAGAAAAGCATGACAAATAAATTGGCTAAGGATCCCAACACATTTGTTGCCAAAATCCTCATGATGCTCAAGCTCGATGAAAATTTATATATATCAACAGAGATTGGAAGATCCGATCCGAACAGATCAAAGCGGAGTCAAAAGGAAGATCAGGGAGGTTGGAAAATCTGATCCGAACAGATCAGACCGGACCTGAAGGGAAGATCGCTGACGGTTTTGGACTGACAGAGGTACGTGTCTGGCTCATGATGTGATTTTAGTCTGGTTTTTAATTGCATATACACATAAATGAGTATAGACTGCTAGTTTTTATGCATTCTTGCATGAAATTGATTTTACCTCTGGATTCCAATTTTTCCAGAATCAACAATTTGAATTACAAATAATCTTATCTATATGGGTTCTATATCACGTGGATACAATTAATCTCTAAAAAAATCGCTTTGAATTACAATTAATCTTTTCTTGGTGGGTTCTATATCAAGTGGATGCAATTAATTTCTGAAAAAATCGCTCTCTGTTCACAGGCAAAATGGCCGTGATCTTGATTCTGCTCTCTCTCTCTCAGGCAGTGCGGTGTGTTGTGGAAAGCTCCGTCTATGTGCTGTGTACTGTTGTCTATTTGTGCCCGTGTGTTGTTTGCAGTATGTTTGTCATGTGTTGTTTGTCCTGTGTTGTTTGTCCTGTGTATGTGGGTCTGTGATAACTGAGAGAGAGGAGAGGCAACCGTGGCAGAATGGATTTTGATGATAGGCCAACATGCATGATGAGTAGATGATGGCTGCCTTCATGGTGAGTGTCTATGGCTCAGTATTCATGGGTTGAATCTTCAATTTTTTTATCACTTTTCAAATTCTGATGGGTTCTTGTTTTTGGTTAGCCAGAACTACCACACAGCCCACCAATGAGAACGGTATTCATGTGTGGATTATTCATTTTTGGGGGGTTTTTTATCGCTGCCGCACAGCCCAACAACAGTATTTATCGCTGGATTCTCCAATGAGAACGGTGTTTATCGCTGCCGCACAGCCCAGCAATGAGAACGGTATTTACAACAGTATTTATCGCTGGATTCTCCAATGAGAACGGTGTTTATCGCTGCCGCACAGCCCAGCAATGAGAACGGTATTTATCGCTGCCGCACAACCCAGCAAAGAGTTTCTATAAAACAAACTCTTAAACAACGATTTCCTTTGCCAACGAGGTTAGTACATTCGGCTCTTCATAGACTGTATGCGTTGGGTGCTCTGTTTAACCTCATAGGTCCTTTTCATTCTGAGGTATTCTTAAAATAATTGGTCTTCATATTTTATGATTTGCAAACTTCCAACTATGTCCGTCTCTTTGGCAGTAACACTGAGTCACATTTTTTTTAATATCTTCTTCGATAAATTAGTATTTTGACTATTTCCTTAGCAAAGAATAAACACAACTCATATGCTTTGGTATGGAACTATACATCACTGCTTAACTTTTGTAGCACGATATCCAAATCTGTATTCAACTCATGTTGTTACCCTAGTTGTCGAATCAGATTCGATTTCGTTCTTAATTTATGGACAATATACGTGAGTTTTCATAAACATGCAAGTCAAGGTACCTACTATCAATGGCCTTTTGAACATGACTTTGCCCAAGGGTTTCAACGGAACCTGTAGAGAGAATCAAATTTTATTAGAACTGTATGAATAATATGTAACGAAACCTAAAAATACAAACTATAAATCGAATGGTTCCCTACCCTAAACTTTGAATAACCATCAAACATATTGATATGCAAATCATTTGCCTTCCTTCAAATGTTGAGCAACCCATGGATATAAGGTTATTCATTAAGCTGGAGAAACCATATACGAATTAAGCAGTTCCATTGTAAAAACCGTTTCCAAACCTTGTTAAATTTGAAGTGATAAAATGCAAGAGTAAAACCTAATACTGCCAACTATAAACAAAAATCACTTCTCCATATACGAATTAAGCAGTTCCATTGTAAAAACCGTTTCCAAACCTTGTTAAATATGAAGTGATAAAATGCAAGAGTAAAACCTAATACTGCCAACTATAAACAAAAATCACATTGTATACATTTACCTTAATATTTGAACGGAAAACAAGCATGTCGTTCTGGGAAAGTCATTATCTCCAAATCACTACATACCTGCATACAAATCATTGTGGCTTTAGTTTCGAGAAAGAATAAATATCAGGGATATCTTTTAGTATGATGATGATTAACGTCCACTAAAATCGAATTGGTCTATCAAACCTTAAACCTGATTAACAGAGGAGAATAAATTACCGTAAATAAGCTTTGGTAAATTCTATGATTTTGGATTGATCGTTTCTGCAAATGTAAATAATAAATGAAGAAACCCTTAAAACCCTCAAACCAAAAAGAGCATAGCGTAAAGCTATATCATTTCACTAATCATTATTTTTAATTAAATAAACTACTTTAAAGTCTGTTAAGTCATTACACTGATTTACTAAGAGAGACATCTACCAATTCAACCCTCTGTTAAGTCATTACACCGATTTACTACGAGAGACATCTAGAAACTCAAACCTAATCACCTGCTCCAATCCCAGCGGTACGCAACTAAATTTTTCATCTTATCTTAATTAGATACCAACCAATTTTTCTAAAACAAGCTACTTAAGTATCTACTTGCAGATGTGATATCCCTATCTATCGATTGGGAATGGGGCAGCTATCATTATCACTAATGTGGTTAATTTGAGCATCCATCTTGAGTTTTTCACAACGTTATGAAATTTACCCTGTATTAGTTCCATTGCCATTATGCGGGTGTTGTCCTTCCCATGAATTTGTTATTACCTTATCAATCACTCCCTATCAAGCTTGTTTTTTCTATTGGGATCATTTCAGGTTTTGGTCTTACATCTAGTCAATTGACTTTTTCTTTTGTAATCTTCCAATCTACCAGTAACATTTATATTAATTCAGGAACTAGACTGTTGTTAGATTGCTAGTATGTCTCCAGGAGTGTAGCATTTTATGCCTTATAGTTTATAACATGTTTAGGCTGTTTATAATTTTGTTGAATCGAATTCTTTTTATGATATTGCCCAAATAACTTCAAATGGTTATTAATATAATACCATTTGATTTATACTTGCCATCTTGGTATTGTTCTTTGAATTGATTTTATTTCTCAAGTACTGGAGCAATTCCAGGTATCCTGCAATGAGCTGGGGACATTTTGCATTTCAAAGGGACAGAGTCAACCATGTTTCCTTTTATCTATGGTCTATACGATTTGTAATGCCATGGATCTTTCCCTGTTACCTGTTGTGAGCCTTTTTCTTTCAGAGTTCTTCCGATTCTTATTCATTGTATTATGTAGTTTGTGATGTACTACTGCCCCTTGGATTTACTATTATTTCAGCCTGGAAATTCTTTTCTCTTGGATGGGGAGACTTCTTCCCTCCCTTCTCTTTTGGTCTTGGGTTCTATTTCCAGCACCATTTTACATGTTTTTATTGACATGGAGATTTCCCTTCTCTTTTGGTCTTGGGTTCTATTTCCAGCACCATTTTACATGTTTTTATTGACATGGAGATTTCACTTATGTACTCATTTCATTTTATGTCTATCTGTTTCTTTCTTAGACTAGTTTCTTAGCTTCCTGTGGTTTTATTCTTAGATTTCTCAGTGATACTGGGAGTGTCCTACTAGGGGATGCTCCCTGTCCAAAACTGTGCTCCAGGAAGGAATGTTAGGGAGTGTGCTCTCTGAAATGCTTCTGATGAGAATGTTTTAGGGAGCATGATCTCGGGCCTCCTAGGACGCTCCCTACCTCTGTTGGGAGCTCCATGCTCCCTGCCAGTCTCCCCACACTCCCTCCCATGATCCTCGTGCTACTGCCACGCCACCCCTGTGCTCTCGTGATGCTCCCCTGTGTTCTTTCTGATGAGAATGTTTTAGGGAGCATGATCCCGGGCCTCCTAGGACGCTCTCGTGATGCTCCCCCTGTGTTCTTTCTGATGAGAATGCTTTAGGGAGCATGATCCCGGGCCTCCTAGGACGCTCCCTACCTCTGTTGGGAGCTCCATGCTCCCTGCCAGTCTCCCCACACTCCCTCCCATGATCCCCGTGCTACTGCCACGCCACCCCTGTGCTCTCGTGATGCTCCCCCTGTGTTCTCTCAAATGAAGAAAAAAAACCCTTATAAAAGTGGGGCCCTTGTGTAGGTTTAGGATTTAGGCCAGTTTTAGGGTTTGTGATTGTTGTCCCATTATTGTTAAGAGTCAAAGATGGTAAAAGCATATAAGACTTGGGACAACAATCTGTTTGACGATGATGATCGTGGTGAGACACCACCCCCATCTACTGCCATGGTTGCCTTGACCAGGACTCCAGTGGCAGGGGCTTCATGTTTGTTTCATCTAGATTCTACATAGTTACCTTTGACAGTTTGGTTCTGGCTTCAGCTGCATTACCATGTGAGTCGTCAGCGCTGACATATTCTGGAAAAGGTTCTAAGATCAATATATAATGAATTTGACGGGTCAAATGTTTGTTGTAGGTTATTTTATCCATTAAATATTTTAGTATTTATGGCAGCCTCCGAGAAAAGTAAACAATTTTCCAAAGACATTTGGTTATATAGTTAATATTTGCATTTTAATTATATAATTAAAATCGTCATTTGGTTATATAGTTAAAATTTGCATTTTAATTATATAATTATAATCGTCATTCCATATCGAAGTTTTCCGAATATCTCTAATTGCGGAGTCGTCAGCGCTGACGTATATATAATTTTAGTTATATACACTATTTTCATAGTTCAATTTTCTCAACCATTCATTCATTTCCTTTTTTTATCTAATTTTACATGTGATCATATTTGTATGTAAAAACTTTTATGTACATAAAGTTTATTTTAAAAGTTATTTATTAGTTTAACAATTTATTAGTATTTTTTTCTTAATGCTAGCTAGTTATTTGTTCAAATAAATTTTATTGAAATTAAAAATTGAATTTTAAACTTCATAAGTTATTTACTAATTTAATAATTTATTAGTATTTTTTGTAATTATTTATTCAAATAAATTTTATTGAAAATGAAAATTGAATTTTAAACTTTATAAGTTATTTATTAATTTATTAATATTTTTTAGTTATTTGTTCAAATAAATTTTATTGAAATTTTCATTAATTTATTAATATTTTTTAGTTATTTGTTCAAATAAATTTTATTGAAATTGAAAATTGAATTTTAAACTATATAAATTATTTATTAATTTAATAATTTATTAGTATTTTTGTCTTAATGCTAGTTAGCTATTTGTTTAAATCAATTTTATTGAAATTAAAAATTATATTTTTATTATATAATTAATGATTAAGTTTGATTATTATATTGAATTTGTAAATTATATAATATTTATATCACTTTAAGGTTTTTATGAAGCATTTAATTATATTACATAGTGTTATGAATGTTTGTGTACTAATAATGTTATTTTAATGTTGTAGGTTGCACAAGACTAAGCTGGATTAAGGCATTTCTTACTAAGACCAAGTTGAGGCATTGCTTATTAAGACCAAATTGTTTACAAGAGAAGAACATTACATAGTTTTGTAAATATTTTGTAGTATTGTATTTAAAACATCTTTTATTCTTTTATATTGTTTATGTAGATTGAGAGATCAACAGGTGCACATGAACATTCATTATCATCACTAATAATAATAACAAAAAACCCAAGGGTTTATTTTTTGGTGGAGGGGGATTCAACCCCTCCAAAAGCTTTAAGGAGGGTTAAATTGTAAAACCCTCCTTGAAGTTGTGTTTCTTGTGCTTGTGGGTTTTCATGTTATTTCTTTTATAGTGGCTATCAAATGTTTTTTCCCAGCATTTTAACACATTTTACACATGCAATCAAAAACTTTTTTTATAATAAATTTATAAATATATATATGGATCTCTTCTCAACATAAATATATATTTCGTAAATCCATAAATTATACATATCAATATATATTTTCCACATTTTAGAACATAAAAACATATGACAAGTTACTCACTCACATAAATACATTAAAATACATTTTAAATATATAATTTTTTTGGTTTTTTATTATTTTTATCTAAATTTTATCTTAATTTATTATTATTATTTTGATATTTTTGGTTTTTTTCCTTTTCATTAGTTTTATATAAATACATAAAATGCAATTTACACATTTTAAATATTTCTTTTGATTTTTATTATCTTTATTTTTTTTCTTAATTTATTATTATTATTTTGATATTTTTTAGTTTTTTTTTTCTTTTTATTAATTTTATATAATTCTTTTACTACTTATTATTATAAATATGTTATTATATTATATTTATATATTAAACTATATTTTTTTAATTTTTTATATTATATATATGAGAGGTGTTTTCTTTGATTTATATATATAGGAATATATTTTATAGTGTTTTTATATAATTCTTTTACTACTTATTATTATAAATATGTTATTATATTATTATATTATATTTTCATATTATATATTGAATTATATTTTTTAATTTTTTATATTATATATATGAAAGGTGTTTTCCTTGCTTTTATATATATATGAGAGAGGAATATATTCTATAGTGTTTGTTGGTATATTTATAAATGTATGATTTTGATTGTTTGTAAATGTATGATTGTAATTTTAATTAAATTTTTATGTAATGTATTTTTTAATAGTTAGAATATTTAATTATTTATATTTGAAATATTATTGTGGATGTGAGAGGTGTTGATCTTGCTTTTATATGTATATAAATATATTCTATAGTTATTAATTCGCTTGTATATTTATGAATATTGTATTTTTAATTAAATTTGTATGTATATAAATATATGTATTAAGTCTTTGAAATGTTCGCTTATATGTTTATAATAGATGTATTCTTTAGTATTTGTGTATGTATGAAATCTTTGAAATGTTTTCTTATATGTTTATAATAAATGTATTCTTTAGTATTTTTGTATGCATCTCAATGTTTTTTATGTATGAAGTCTTTGAAATGTTTTCTTATATGTTTATAATAAATATATTCTTTATTATTTTTTTATGCATATGAATGTATGTATTAAGTCTTTGAAATGTCCGCTTATATGTTTATAATAGATGTATTCTTTAGTGTTTTTGTATGTATGAAGTCTTTGAAATGTTTTCTTATATGTTTATAATAAATGTATTCTTTAGTATTTTTGTATGCATATGAATGTTTTTGTAAGTATGAAGTCTTTGAAATGTTTTTTTATATGTTTATAATAAATGTATTCTTTAGTATTTTTGTATGCATATGAATGTTTTTGTATGTATGAAGTCTTTGAAATGTTTTCTTATATGTTTATAATAAATGTATTCTTTAGTATGTGTGTATATATATGAATGTATGTATTAAGTCTTTGAAATGTTTGCTTATATGTTTATAACAAATGTATTTTTTAGTATTTTTGTATGCATATGAATGTATGTATGAAGTCTTTGAAATGTTTGCTTATATGTTTATAATAAATGTATTCTTTAGTGTTAACTTTTACACTTGTGAATGTATGAATTTGATTATTTGAAGTGTTGCTTTCTTTGTTTGTGAATATATGAAAATAATTTTGATTGTGTTTGTATGTATTGTTTATGAATGTTGTTTTCATTGATTGTGAACATATGAATATACTTTTGATTGTATTTGTTTGAATGTACTTGTGTGTATTTGTATGAATGTACTTGTGTATTGTTTATGAGTATTGTTTTCATTATTTGTGAATATATGAAAATGATTTTGATTGTATATGTGTGTATTGTTTGTGAATGTTCTTTCATTGTTTGTGAATATGTGAATGTACTTGTACTTTTGTGTTTGTATGAATTTACTTCTAATTGTTTGTGTATATATGAATATATCATTTTGAATGTTACTTTATGTTCTTTGAAATGTGTTTTCATTATTTGTTTGTATCCATGTATTTGAATGTCTTTGTGTGTATTGTTTATGAATGTTGTTTGCGTTGTTTGTGAATATATGAAAATGATTTTGATTATTTTGTATGCTCTTTGAAATGTATTTGATTGATTTTGTATGCTCTATGTATTTGATTGTATTTGTATGCTCTTTGAAATGTATTTTTGTTATTTGTTTGTATATGTGTATTTGATTGTATTTGTGCATTGTTTGTATCTATATATTTAATTGTATTTGTGTGTGTATTTTATCCATGTATTTGATTGTATGTCTATGTTGTTGTATCTATATATTTTGATTATATTTGTGTGAATTGTTTGTATCTATGTATTTAACTATATTTGTGTGTATTTATGTACTTGATTGTATTAAGTATTATTTTGAGCACATCTATGTATTTGATTACATTGTATTTTTGTGTGTGTTTATGTAATTGATTGTTTTTGTGCATTGTTTGTATCTATATATTTAATTGTATGTGTGTGTGTATTGTATCCATGTATTTGATTGTATGTGTATTTTGGTGTATCTATATATTTTGATTGTATTTGTGTGTATTGTTCATATATATGTATTTAACTATATTTGTGTGTATTTAAGTACTTGTATTGAGTATTATTTTGAGCATATCTATGTATTTGATTGTATTTATATGCTCTTTGAAATGTATTTGATTGTATTTTTATGCTCTTTGAAATGTATTTTTGTTATTTGTTTGTATCTATTTATTTGATTGTATTTGTGCATTGTTTGTATCTATATATTTAATTGTATTTGTGTGTGTATTGTATCCATGTATTTGATTGTATATGTATTTTGTAGTATCTATATATTTTGATTGTATTTGTGTGTATTGTTTGTATATATGTATTTAACTATATTTGGGTGTATTTAAGTACTTGTATTGAGTATTATTTTGAGCATATCTATGTATTTGATTGTATTTGTATGCTCTTTGAAATGTATTTGATTGTATTTGTATTTGTATGCTCTATGTATTTGATTGTATATGAATGCTCTTTGAAATGTATTTTTGTTATTTGTTTGTATATATGTATTTGATTGTATTTGTGCATTGTTTGTATCTATATATTTAATTGTATTTGTGTGTGTATTGTATCCATGTATTTGATTGTATATGTATGTTGTTGTATCTATATATTTTGATTTTATTTATGTGTATTGTTTGTATCTATGTATTTAACTATATTTGTGTGTATTTATGTACTTGATTGTATTAAGTATTATTTTGAGCATATCTATGTATTTATTTGTATCCTATTTTTGTGTGTGTCTATGTATTTGATTGTATTTATGCATTGTTTGTTTCTATATATTTAATTGTATTTGTGTGTGTATTGTATCCATGCATTTGATTGTATGTGTATTTTGGTGTATCTATATATTTTGATTGTATTTGTGTGTTGTTTGTATATATGTATTTACCTATATTTGTGTGTATTTAAGTACTTCTATTGAATATTATTTTAAGCATATCTATGTATTTGATTGTATTTATATGCTCTTTGAAATGTATTTGATTGTATTTATATGCTCTTTGAAATGTATTTGATTGTATTTATATGCTCTATGTATTTGATTGTATTTGTATTTGTATGCTCTATGTATTTGATTGTATTTGTATGCTCTTTGAAATGTATTTTTATTATTTGTTTGTATCTATGTATTTGATTGTATTTGTGCATTGTTTGTATCTATATATTTAACTATATTTGTGTGTGTATTGTATCCAGTATTTGATTGTATGTGTAT